>PVIH01017227.1:0-42597 GCA_004025045.1 Sigmodon hispidus
GTCTGTTGTTATGTCCCCCTTTTCATTTCTGATTTTGTTGATTTGGACACTCTCTCTCTGTTTTTTGATTAGTTTGGCTAAGGGTTTATCTATCTTGTTAACTTTCTCAAAGAACCAACTCTTAGATTCGTTGATTCTTTGTATTGTTCTTTTTGTTTCAATTGTATTGATTTCAGCTCTAAGTTTGATTATTTCCTGCTGTCTACTCCTTCTAGGTGAGTTCGCTTCTAATTGTTCTAAGGCTTTCACCTGAACTGTTAGGTCTCTAGTGTGGGATTTCTCTAGGTTTTTCATATAGGCATCTAGCGCTATGAATTTTCCTCTTAAGACTGCTTTCATTGCGTCCCACAAGTTTGGATACATTGTAGATTCATTTTCTTTGAATTCTAGGAAGACTTTGATTTCTTTCTTAATTTCTTCCTTGACTCAGAGATGGTTCATCTGAGTGATGTTTAGTTTCCATGAGTTGGTAGGCTTTCTTTGGGTTTTGATGTTGTTGAACTCTAACTTTAGGCCCCGGTGGTCTAATATGTTACAAGGGATTATTTCCATTTGTTTGTATCTGTTGATATTTGCTTTATGACCAATTATGTGGTCAATTTTGGAGAAAGTTCAATGAGGAGCTGAGAAATATGTATATTTTTTTGCCTTTGGGTGGAAGGTTCTGTAGATATCTATGAAATCCATTTGCACCATAACCTCTTTCATACTCCTTATTTCTCTATTGAGGCTCTGTCTGGTTGATCTATCCAGGGTTGAAAGTGGGGTATTGAAGTCTCCCACTATTAGGGTGTAAGAACTGATGTGGGATTAGAGCTTTAGCAATGTTTCTTTTACATAAGTAGGTGCCCTTATATTAGGGGCATAAATATTTAAGATTGAAATCTCCTCTTAACCAATTTTTCCTGTGATGAATAAGTACTGACCATCTTGGTCCCTTTTAATTGCTTTTAGCTTAAAGTCTACTTTGTTAGATATTAGGATTGCAACACCTGCTTGTTTCTTAGGACCATTTGACTGGAAAATCTTTTCCCAACCCTTTATTCTAAGCCTGTGTCTGTCTTTGCAGTTGAGGTGTGTTTCTTGTAGGCAACAGAAGGATGGCTTCTGTTGTCGTATCCATCTTGTTAGAGTGTGATGTTTTATAGGAGAGTTGAGACCATTGTTATTAAGGGAAATTAGTGACCATTGATTCATATTTCCTGCCATTTTTGGTGGTAATTTGTTTATATTTCCTTTCTCTAGGGTATTCTTCTGTGGACTTATTGATTGTTTGTGATTTCATGGGTGCATCTGTGGTCCTTAGGTTGGAGTTTTCCCTGTAATACTCTCTGTAATGCTGGATTAGTAGACAGATATTCTTTCAGTCTGACTTTGTCCTGAAATACTTTGTTTACTCCATCTATGGTGATTGATAATTTTGCAGGGTATAGTATTCTAGTTTGGCAGCCATGCTGTTTTAGCATCAGTATAACTTCTGAAAAAGCCCTTCTAGCTTTCATCATTTCCATTGAATAGTCAGGCATTATTCTGATGGGTCTGCCTTTATATGTGAGTTGGCCCTTTTCTTTTGCAGCTCTTAAATTTTTTTCTTTGTTCTGTATGTTTTGTGGCTTGATTATAATGTGGCCCGCTGACTTTTTTTTGGGATCATATCTATTTGGCGTTCTGTAAGCTTCTTGTATCTTTATAGGCATTTCCTTCTTCAGGTTAGGGAAGTTTTCTTCTATGATTTTATTGAAAACATTATCTGTGCCTTTGAGCTGGTATTCTTCTCCTTCTTATATTCCTATTATTCTCAAATTAGGTCTCTTCATGGTGTCCCTGATTTCCTGAACATTTTGAGTTATGGCTTGTTTAGTTTTATTGTTTTCTTTGACTGATATATCTATTTGAGCTACTGAGTCTTCCACTTCAGAGATTCTATCTTCCATCTCTTGAACTCTGTTTGTTTTGCTTTTATCTGTGGTTCCAGCTTTTTTCTTCAGATTTTCTATTTCCATCTTTGCCTCATTTTGTGCCTTTTTTATTGCTTCCATTTCAGCTTTTAGTTCCTGGCATGTTTCTTTCATAGATTTGTTCATCTCTTCCAATTTTTTGTTTGTATTTTCTTCTATTTCTTTAAGGCTAATTTTCATATCTTCTTTGAGAGCTTCAATGATAATCAAAAAGGAATTTTTGGTGTTGTTTCCTTCTGTTTCCTCTTCATTGCTTAGTTCAGGTCTTGTATTTGTAAGATCGCCACTCTCTTCTGGAGTTTCCATGTTGTTCTTTGTATTATTATGTAATTTTTTGCACTGACGTTTGCCCATGGGTTCAGTGGTTCACGATTAGATGGCTCCTGGTCAGTTGTGGCACTTGGGCTTGTGTGCCTCCTGTCACCTCTCTGGGCAGGGACTGAATCTACCCTTCAGAGACCCCAGAAGTTATCTATTTGCTCAGTTCAAGGTCGAGGTGGGTAGCTGTGCAACTTCCCTCAGTAGCAGCTCTGGGCTGGGTCTGAGTCTGTCCTTCAGGGACCCCTGTAGTTATCTTTTCACTCAGTTGGATTCGGGGTGGGTAGCCGTGCAAATTCCCTCAGCAGGAGCTGTGGGTATGGTGACAGGCAGAGTTATCTGCCCCAGCTACAGATGCACTGGGACTCTGCAGACAGCACCTGGTCCCAGAAGCACAAATTGACTTCTTATTAATCCTGAATATGTGCTTTGCTTAAGTTCTCTGCCTTCTTATTCCCAATTCTCTTCAGTAGGCAGCAAAATTAATGTTTTTCAGGCTTTTTAAAAATTAGAAAAATAAAACCAATATATAATGACTAGAATCATTGTGTTTCCAAGGATTAAATCTGGAAGGCCAAAATAAGGTTTGTCTGTAATATAATCAATGGAATTAATATTACCTGGGAAGGATATGCCAATGGAAGCATCTAGCAGCATATAATCAGAGACAGGAGAGGATGGAGGAGGAGGAGTAGGAAGAGGAGGAGAAGGAGAAGGAGGAGCACGCTGGGGAAGTTCATTCTTACACTGCTTGTATAGTTATATGTTCTGTAGATCAAGGACCATTGCTTCCTAAGTCACTGAAATCAATTGTATATGTTCTGATTGCTGGCACTACATTTTGATTACTATTGGACTTCCCATATAGCTTTGCCAGAGTGTCAATATCTATATAGTTTATAATATCTAATATAGTAGGCTGTTGTTTCTGTAACTGTAAAAGCATGCTTTGTCATTCTTACTATTTCAGAATATTATGAGTTCAGCTACCAAGGCAGATTTCTGATATTAGCGGCCTGACAAGTGATAGTTTACCACTATTCTGTGAAGGTCATGGTCTAAGTTGTAGAAATATCACTGAATGTTTGTGTATACTCAGATTTATTTGTGTGTGTGTGTGTGTGTGTGTGTGTGTGTGTGTGTACTTTTCAATAATGTAACAGAATGCCTGATAGAAACAACTTAAAACCAGGAAATATTTGGGTTCACAGTTTCAGAGGCCTCAGTCTATGATGACCATCTTTACTGTGCTTGGGTTCATGGTGAGACAAATTGAGGTTGGGAAGACATGAAAAAACAAAGTTAGCTACTTCATGGTGTTCAGGAAAGAGAAGTTAGGGGATGGAGAGGAGAGAGAGAAAGAGAGGGGAAAGAAGGAGAGAGAAAGAGAGATGGAGAACCTGTCCACTTGCAACATATACCATAATAGTCCTGTTGCTCTCCCAGCTCAAACATGAGCCTGTAGAGTACATTTTATACTCAAATTCCAAATAATCCTTCTCCAAGATTTCTTAAATACATAGTATTTTATACATATAATAAATAATACATTTTGATAGTCTATTTTTAGCACAACGTGTATAAGAGAATACATATATGTGTCTATGTGTTTATCAGTGTGTGTACAAAAATTTACATCATACACAGGCAGTTGTTGACATACTGTGCTTACGCACACACACACATGCACACACACATACATTTTACAAGCATAGAAAAGCAATTTGCAGTCAATGGAAACTTTATATTAAAATGTGGATTTTGATTTCCTCCAAGCAAGTGCTATTGTGATGTTCACTCTCTTTGGATGTTAGACAGCTGAGGGAGTCAGTTCCCAGTCAGTCATGGATCAAGGGACATGTCTCATCTTCTGCAGTGTGCTGTATTGTTGAGCTTTACAGGGTGTTTGGTAGGTTATGTGTGTTAAACACATTGTCAGTTATAGTGTTTTCAGCATGGGATGATGTTATTGGAGCAGAGTCCCATTATAAGCCCATGATCACCCCTGTAATTTAAATTCTGCAGAAATTTCTATGCAGCATTCTAACAGTAGTGAAAAATTTATTTTAATTATCTCATGTTATTTGGCAGCCAGCTTCCATGATCCAGTTTTGTTCAATCAGTGGTTTAGGTTCTTATTACAATTTGTGTGAATCATGAACATGAACCATTTAACTCCCAGGATGGCCTTGTCGAACAGCTTGGTTGGTGATTTAATGCTATATTAAGAAACACTCATAGCTCCACACTGAAACAAAGATGTTGATATTCCCAAAGTTTATAAATGTACAAAATAAGACTGTAGCCTTTTAGTAAAGACAATTTCCTCTATTCTCAGCTAACCTCAGCTGAGTGTGACTCAGAAACTAGTACCCTGTGTCCTTAGCAGCAGAAAAGAAAACATTTAATGAACATTTCTTAAATTATTTTTCTGCTTTTACCATTTTTTTTTTCTGATTATAGAATGCAGCTTTTAGAACAATGGCTGCAGGAAAGTTGTAAGATCTTAAGGAATATTGAAGAGGGTCACTGAGTCAAGACTCAGCTCTGTGCTCTCCACATTGTTTCTCCCTCTGCCAGGACTCATGGTCAGTCACAGCTGTTTGAAAGACCACAATTTCCTATTTCTAGTTTTCATAACAAAGCTGAAGGTCTTTATCTCTGAGATAAGAACTAGAATACAATGGCCAATTGAGACTTCTGAGATCATGTTTTACTCAGAGGATTCTGTCAGGGAAGGTAGTACTGATTTCAAAAAGGGACTCAATTTTATTTCTGAAGGAAGTGAATTCATATGAGATGTTTTTAACTTAACAATTGTGAACATTTCATTAACACTCTGGCAGACCCACTGCATCTGGATCCTCTTTGTTATAAAACCTTCCATTTCTTTCTAGGATGCATAGTGTATCTCTTCTTAATTAAATTGAGGGCCATCCTGGCTTTTCTGGTGCAATCTAAAAGAAGGCACCTTAAAGGGATGTTTTGTCCATCTTTGTTTGTATGCCACATGCCACAGCATTTCTTTCTTTTTTTTAAAAGATAATGTGACAAATGAAATTTTTAAAGGGAATATTAAAATAGCAAAAATACAGCCTCAGACATTTTGGCAACCTATAAGAATAACTTCTTAAACACATTTTTTTAGTAATTTATGTTTGCGATCCTGAGCAGCAAAAGGAAACAGGAATTAGCATAGAGACAATATGTTGCTTAAGATCTCACTTGGCTAAGAGGGTCTGGAAATACATGGGACAACTGCAGTCATTTCTAGGGATCTTGTCAATGACAGGGCAGGTACCAGGCATGGTAGGAGCTTCACTGAGACTGTTTAAATGTTGAGATAAGTCTGGTTTATACACACTATGGTTTTAGTCATTTTAGCAGGTATTAAGGGTCAGAGAATGTTTTCAAAATTATGGCTGAGGTATTACCCTAAAATAATATAATTTTATACAATGTAATGTTACCAAAATTCTACTGAGTAAAAAGGAAGATTGAAAAACAAAAAAGGAAAACGAAAAGGAAGATTGAACCAGAGAGCTTCTTATTTATGGGGAGAAATATATTTAGGACTGCTTATACTGAGTAAAGGGTAACTAATGATAGTCAAGTGAATCTGTCTAAAGCATGGGTTGGTTGACTTTGAAGCTCAAGACAGAGGGAAAGGTCATTGAAGAAGCTTTGGATGTCATGAGTACATAGATGAGAATCCAGGTCTTTAGTTCAAATAATAATAACAATTTATTTATTTATTTATTTGTTTATTTTTGTCGTTTGAGGCAGGGTTTCTCTGTACTGCCTTTTTTTTTTTTTTTTTTTTTTTTTTTTTTTTTTTTTTTTTTTTTTTTTTTTTTTTTTTTTTTTTTTTTTTTTTTTTTTTTTTTTTTTTTTTTTTTTTTTTTTTTTTTTTTTTTTTTTTTTTTTTTTTTTTTGCCTTGGTTGTCCTCGAACCTGCCTCTGCCTCCCAAGTGCTTTTAAAAAGTGGTTTCATGGACCTGGAAAAAAGTTGGCAGAGTAGAGCTACATGTGGCAGAGAGAAGCTCAACCAGAAACAAGGCAGTAGCAAGGGCCTTTCTGTCAGGAGTCTAGGGCTACCACTCTCCTACCTAGCTTGAGTAGGCCAGCCAGAGGTGTGGGTTTGCCACTGCTCCTACTCATACTGCCTGCCCTGCTGTGAGAAGGAGAGCGAGGGGCCAATGAACTGCCTACATTTCTATATGTAGCTGTTGGCATGGTGGTATATAGCGACCTGCTGCTCTCAAAGGTACTGCCCCCAAATGTTCAGCCCAACAGCACAATCACCCTGATTTTGAGCAATAGCAAGACATGAAAAGCTGTTCATTTCCTGTATTAAGCATCCTTAAAAGACTTTAGTGGTCTTTGCCCCCACTGGAGGCCTTGTTGGTATCCTTGGTTCATGCAGAGGCCATGCTGATTTCATGATTTGTTCTAATACCGGAAGCCATTTTGAGGTCCTTATTCTGTGTTATCGCTGGAGGTCCTGTGGAAGTTCATGATCCATGCTGCTATGGCAAGGAAGCTTCTTTTGCAGTGGTATTGATTACTGTAAACTCCTGAGAATGGGAGACATCTAAGGCTTCTGTGACAACCCCTCCACATACCCTCCAAGAAACAATCCAGACAAGAAACTATTGGAGTGAATCCTTAAAAGCTGTAATAAAGATGGTGAAATGTAGATCTTAGAGATGATGGCTTCTGATTGGCATGGGATGAGGGCAGAGCTCAGTTTTCAAGAGACTGGCCACTGGGAGTTTGACTATGTTTCAAAGAGTATATGGACAACACAAATTGGACTTGATGTATTTTTCATTATTTGTGGGGGAAGGAGGGCACAATGGTAGAGGGTGAAGCTTTGAGTAATGGGAAGGGAGTGTGATAGGAGTGTAAGAAATTCCCAAATAATTAATAAAGGCCTGTTCAGGGGGGATAAACATGTGAAACAAAAGATGAGGGTATACAATTTTATTTATTTGCATATTTATTTATTTATTTTGTGATCATGCATGCATGTGCCATGTTATATGTGTGGAGGTCAGAAGACACCTTTTGAGAGGTGATTCTTTCTTTCTCAGTCCTGGGTATTGAATTCAGGCCATCCGTGTTAGCTGCAAGTGTCTTTACTAGCTGAATGTGTTTTCACTCTTTTCAAATGGGACAGAGAAGACACATAAAGTTGAGAATAGAAAATGGATAGATTTCATATTGTGAATGTAATTGGTAGCAGTGTTTGCTGAAATGAGACAGGCATGTGCTAAGTTATAAAACACAGACTTCCATAGTTAAGAGATTAGAAGAAACAGAACAGTGAGGATGCCATGTAGTTATCCTAGAATGTTCTCCAGAGGCAGCTAGACAAGGAAAAAAGAACTCTTAGGGCTTAGACCAAGGAAGAGATATTTTTTTTCTTCTAGATAGAAATTTAACTAAGCTTCTTAGCTGAAAAAGTGGAGGATCCCAGAGGACTAAATGATTGACATACTCAGAAGATGTTGTAGAGGAGATTTCACAATAATAGTGAGTTCCAACTGTGTTGACTATAAGAAGTCATTGTGGAAAATACATTATATATGAGCTGTATTATCTAATTAAATTTAACTTGTTTATTATGTCCTGGGTACATTTGTTAAGTTCTGTCCATCTCTATTACAGGTAATGACATTTCCTTTCTTCTCATTTTCTCTGTAATGGTATTCAGAAATGGCAGAAAAAAACTAAAGTCTTCAAAAACCTAAGAAACTAATTTTATGCTTCTTTTAACCATTTTGTTCTGCTTAACATTTTAGAGAAATTCAAAATTTCATGTCCCTGATTGATGTCTACCTATGCTTCTTCTCCTTGCCTTTCCAATTTACCCCCAGAGGGAAAAACTAATTAGAAAAAATTCTAACGTTTTTCTCAGCAGATAGATTCACCCAACACACCCACCTCCCCCAACTCTGATGCAATTAGCTTACTCAATGGGAAAATTAAAGATAGGAAGTTCTGATGCTCAGGAACTTTCTGCCATTTCAGAAGTTGTAACTGCTTTCTTATGGTATATTGGTGATTCTCCACTTGCTTTTAGATGTCAGTGGAGATAAGGCACATCATGTTAGCAGAGTTAGAGACTTAGAGATATATAGAATGGGACAATTACACATAATAAATTACAGTTATATAGCCATGTGCTATCTGCTGCAAAATAATTTACAGTCTCAACAGAAATTTCTGATATTGTGCCTTGGGTTCTCTGAGACATGAAGTCAGATGTAAGTTAATTTTTTGGAGTCTTTGTTATTAATGGATTTTACATGTGATTAAAGCTCTAAAGAGCAATGAAGACTTATAGCAGCCAACATTTTGCTCTTTCTATTAGAGAAGTGTTGCCTGGCATTCTGGTAAGATCCAGAATATTCTATATCTTCTATGTTTGCTGCTTGTCACTTGAAACATTGATGACAAATACTACATGCATTGTTATTACTGGGGGACTTCCAGAACACCTCTTTTCTTCTTCTTCTTCTTCTTCTTCTTCTTCTTCTTCTTCTTCTTCTTCTTCCTCCTCCTCCTCCTCCTCCTCCTCCTCCTCCCTCCCTCCCTCCCTCCTTCTCTCTTTCTCTCTCTCTCTGGCTACTTAGAATTAAAGTTGTAAACAAGGGAAAATAAGACCATAAAGAAATAGGGAGGGAAAATAAACTTCTGAGAGTAAAGAAACAAATAGCTCTGCAAATGTTCTGTAATGTTCTGAAGAGGAGGTGGGATTAACATAGGTTATTGAAACACAAAAATAGGTTTTGATCAGACAATGAGGTATGGATCCATGTCCAGGATCCACATTACTAGCCATGGAGCACGGTACACAGTATGTAGATTCAGAAGATCTAGCTTGCCCTGCTACATGTGGGTTGTAGTAAGCTTTACATGAACCATGAATTGAGGCATGTAAGGAAAAGTGGGAGTGGTGAATACAGTAAAAGTCAGTAGAAACAACCTGGAAGCTAGGCACAGGCTTCTTGTCTCTGGCAGCACTATTCAGGTATCCTTACCTTACTCTAATAGAAAGTGCACCTAATATATGTATATATTATATGCACATTTATTTATATCTTAAGTGTATATATATTACTCAGGCTGACTAATAACTTCCCTGCCAATGTTAATTGTCAATGAATTTGCTGAAAATGGTTTTAGAACTCATATATTAGGAACAACCTCAGTGGGTTTTTCAACTTAGTTCAAAGTCCATGGGTCAGGAGATGATGACGAGAAGGAGGGGACTAGTTTAAGATAAATCTGCACTATGACAATGATTTCAAAATGCATTTGGAAGGTCTTAAAGCTCTCTGAATAACTTATATATGAACACTGTAAAAATACAGTGCAAGACTGCCTGGACAAATACATACAGATTTCAAAGCCCTCGTCCATCTCTGAAGCTCAGCAACACCAGGCTAAAGGGATCCAACTGTAAGTGAATATGTGTGAAAATAGAGCCAGTTATAGCATAGTCAACAAGAAGTAGAATCTGGGGATTGTTTCTAGTTGTTTGTGGCAGAAGAAATGGCTGTCATAAAAATTTAGTTCTTCCTGTTAGTGTAGGACTCTCTCTCTCTATCCACCCCCCCCACACCTCTGTGTGGCAGTAGTAGGTAGCCTTGCCAATGGGGTGTGAGAAGAGATGGCATGTGCCTCTTGAAGAAGGAGAATATTAAGAAGGAAACAAACTTTTATTTCCCCTTTCCTACCTTTAGGGACATTGTGGGGTGACTTTGGAAAGCATATGTTGAAAATAGAAGGGAGTGGAGACCCTGCAGCCCACTGATCTGACTAAGCGGTAAGTGCCATCCGGGATCCCCAGGCCAAGCCAAGACCTTCGATCTTTAAAGCCCAGACCCGGAACACAGCCCCTGGTACCACACCCAACTTTGCTGTAAACCAAGGCCAGTTGGGAGAGCCCCTCCAAGCACAATCCCTAGCAAAACCCAGCTGGAGGGACATCCTGACAACTGGAAACCCTGCTGTCCCCTTGTCCACAGCTAACTAAGAGCCAGCAAAGAGCTGACAAAAAGTGAACTGAGGAAGCAATGGGCAGATGACAGTGCAAGAATACATTATAAATATAAAGAACAATAAAGCACCACCAAGGGAAGCTGGTGGTTCTACAACATCAAGACCTGAGTATGGCAATGCAGAGGAAACAGAAGGAAACAACCTTAAAAACAACATTATGAAGATAAGAGAAGCCTTAAAAGCTGATATTAAAAATCCCCTTAAAGAAATAGAAGAAAATACAAACAAAAAATTGAAAGACATTAACATATCCCTGAGAGAAAATAAAGAAAATCAAGGAAAAGAAAATAAACAGGTGAAAGAAACATTCTGGGAATTAAAAACTGAAACAGAAGCAATAAAGACACAAACTGAGGCAAAGCTGGAAATAGAAAACCTAATGAAATGAATCAGAACTACAGATACAAGCACAACCAACAGAATCCAAGATTTGGAAGAAAGAATCTTTGGAGTGGAATATTTAATAATGGAAATAGATACAATCAGTCAAAGAAAACACTAAAACCAAAAAAGTCATAACACAAAACAACCAGGAAATTTGGGACACCATAAAAAGACCAAACCTGAGAGTAATCATAATTAAATAAGAAGAATACCAGCTCAAAGGCACAGAAAATATATTGAACAAAATCAAAGAGAATTTTTCCAACCTAAAGAAGGAAATGCCTATAAAGATACAAGAAGCTTACAGAACACCAACTAGATTAGATCCCACCAAAAGTCTGCTCACCATATAATAATCAAGCCACTAAACATACAGAACAAAGAAAAAATACTAAGAGCTGCAAAGGAAAAAAGGCCAAATTACCTATAAAGACAGACCCTTTATCAGATTACTCAGTAAAAACAATGAAAGCAAGAAGGTCCTGTTCAGATGTTATACAGACACTAAATGAGCATGGCTGCCATCTCAGACTACTATACCCAGGAAAACTATCAATCACCATAAATGGAGTAAACAAAACATTTTACGAGAAAACCAGGTTTAAACAATACCTATCTACAAATATGGCCCCACAGAAAGCACTAGAGGGAAAACTCCAACCTAAGGAAACCAGATACACCTATGAAACCACAAACAATAAATAATCTCATGGAAGAGAAACCCAAAGAAAGGAAACCCACACATGCTACCACCAAAAATAACAGGAAATAACAATCATTGGTCAATAATATTCCTTACTATCACTGGACTCAATTTACCTATAAAAAGACAAATCCTAACATGATGAATACAAAAACAGAGTCATCCTTCTGCTGCATAAAAGAAACACATCTTAACTTCAAAGACAGACACTGACTTAGAGTAAAGGGTTTGGTAAAAGACTTTTCAATCAAATGGTTCTAAAAAACAAGTTGGTGTAGCCATCCTAATATCTAACAAAATAGACTTCAAACTAAAATCAGTCAAAAGAGACCAGGACAGACATTACTTATTCATTTCAGGAAAAATCCACTGAGATGAAGTCTCAATCCTGAATATCTATGCCCCCAACACAAGGGAGGGCACCTACATATGTTAAAGAAACACGACTAAAGCTGAAACCTCATATCAAACTTCACACACTAATAGTGGGAGACTTCAATGCCCCACTTTCACTCTTAGATAGGTCAACCAGACGAAAACTCAACAGAGAAATAAGGAATCTAAAACATGTTGTGACCCAAAAGGTACTTAATGTATATAATATATATATATTAAGTATAATATATATATATATACAGAACCTTCCACTAAAACACTAAGGAATATACATTTTTATCAGCACCCCATAGAACTTTCTCTAAAATTGACCACATACTTGGTGATAAAGAAAATAACTATATATATATACACATACACACACACACACACATATATATATATATATATATAAATGGGAATAACTCCTTGTATCATATCAGATGACCATGGTTTAAGTTAGAGTTCAACAACAACAAAATTCACAAAAAGCCTACAAACTCATGGAAACTGAATATCTCTCAATTGATCCATCTCTGGGTCAAAGTAAAAGTTAAGAAAGCAATCAAAGACTTCCTAGAATTTAATGAAAATGAATCCAGAACATACCCAAACTTATGGGACACAATGAAGGAAGTGTTAAGAGGAAAACTCATATCAGTAGATGCCTGTATAAAAAACCTATAGAAATCTTACAAGAAGAGACCTCACAGCACAGCTGAAGGCTTTAGAACAATTAGAAGCAAACTCACCTAGAAGAAATAGAAGGCAGGAAATAATCAAACTTAGGGCTGAAATCAATACAATAGAAACAAAGAGAACAATACAAAGAAGCAATAATTAAAAGTGTTTGTTCTTTGAGAAAGTCAACAAGATAGATAAACCCTTATCCAAAATAATTAAAAGAGATAGCGAGAGAGAGAGAGAGAGAGAGAGAGAGAGAGAGAGAGAGAGAGAGAGAGAGAGAGAGAGAATCCAATTTAACAGAATTGAACATGAAAAGGGGGACATAACAACACACCAGAACATTTGGAGAATTATCAGGTCATACTTTGGAAATCTATACTCTACTAAAATGGAAAACCTAAAAGAAATAAACAGCTATCTTGACAGGTACCACTTACCAAAATCAAAATCAAATAAATGACATAAACAGACTTATAACCCCAAAGGAAATTGAAACTGCTATTAAAAGTCTCCAAGTACAAAAAGTCCAGGACTAGAGAGTTTCAGTGCAGAATTCTACCAGTTGTTTAAAGAACATCTATTACCAATACTCCTCAAACTGTTTCATACAATAGAAACTGAAGGAATATTGCCGAACTCTTTTAATGAGGCCACAACCTTCCTGATAGCCGAGCCTCTCAGAGATGCAACAAAGAAAGAAAATTATAGATCAATCTCTCTCATGAACATTGATGCAAAAATACTCAATAAAATTCTGGCAAACCAAATCCAACAACATGTCAAATAAATCCTCTACCACAATCAAGTAGGCTCAATCCCAGAGATGCAGGGATGGTTCAACACATGGAAAACTGTAAATGTCATCCTTCATATAAACAAAGTGAAAGAAAAAAACCCACATGATCATCTCTTTAGATGCTGAAAAGCCTTTGACAAAATCCAACACTTCTTTATGATAAAAGCTCCAGAGAGATCAGAAATACAGGGATAATACCTAAATATAATAAAGGTTATATACAGCAAGCCAAGAGCCAATATCATCCTAAATGGAAAAAAAAACTCAAAGCAATCCCACTAAAATCAAGAACAAGATAAGGTTGTCCTCTTTCTCCTTATCTATTCAATATAGTTCTTGAAGTTTTAGCTAAAGCAATAAGAAACAAAGGGAGGTTAAGGGGATACAAATTAGAAAGGAAGAATTCAAAGTATCTCCATTTGCAGATACTATGATGGTATAAGTGACCCCCAAAATTCTACCAGGGAACTCCTACAGCTGATAAACACCTTCAGCAATGTAGCAGGGGTACAAGAATAACTAAAAAAAAAATACCAACAGTCCTCCTATACACTAAGAATAAAAGTGCTGAAAAAGAAATAAGAAAAACATAACCCTTTATAATAGCTGCAAATAGTATTAAGTATCTTGGCATAACTCTTACCAAAGTAGCAGACTTGTTTGAGAAAAATTTTAAATAACTGAAGAAGGAAGTTGATGAGGATATCAGAAAATGGGAAGATCTCCCATACTCCTGGATAGGTAGGATCAACATAGTAAAAATGGCAGTCTTACCAAAAGCAATCTACAGATTCAAAATCTCAACACAATTTTTTATAGACCTTGAATGAATAATACTCAAATTAATATGAGTGTAAAAGAACAGGAAATATAGGATTGCTAAAACAATCCTGCTCAATAAAAGAACTTCAGGAGGCCTCACCATCCCTAACTTCAAGCTATACTATAGAGCTACAGTAATAAAAACAGCCTGGTCCTGGCATAAAAACAGACTTGTGGATCAATAAAATTGAATTGAAGACCCCAACATTGAACCACACATCTATGAATGCTGATTTTTGAGAAAGAGGTCAAAAATATTTAATGGAAAAAAGTAGTATCTTCAACAAAAATGTTGGCATAACTGGATGGTAGTATGTAGAAAAATGCAAATAGATTCAAACCTATCTATCACCCTGCATAAAACTCAAATCCAAGTGAATCAAAGACCTCAAGATAAACCCATTTAAATTGAACTGATAGAAAAGAAAGTGAGCAATATCCTACAATGCATTGGCACAGGTGACCACTCCCTAAATGTAATACCAGTAGCATAGACAATAAGAATGACAGTTCATGAATAGGACCTCCTGAAACTGAGAAACTTCTATAAGGCAAAGGACACAGTCAATAAGACAAAACCACAGCCTATAGAATGGGAAAAGATCTTCACCAACCCTACGTCTGACAGAGGACTGATCTCTAGCTATATAAAATATATAGAGGACTCAAGAAACTAGAGCCCTCAAACCTAAAAAACCCAGTTTGAAAATGGAGTTCAGAGCTAAAAGAGAAATTCTTAACAAAAGAGTTGCAATTGGATTAAAGGCACTTGAAAAATTTCTCAACATCTTTAGCCATCTGAGAAATGAAAATCAAAACAACTTTGAGATACCACCTTAGACCTGTCAAAATGGCTAAGATCAGAAACAGAGATGACAACCTATGTTGGAGAAAGGGAAACACTCCTCCATCGTTGGTGGGAGTGCAAACTTGTACAGCAACTCTAGAATGCAGTATGGCGTTTTCTCAGAAAACTGGGAATCAATCTCCTCAAGGATTCAGCAATACCACTATTGGGCATATACCCAAAGGATGCACATTTGTATCCCAAAGGCATTAGCTTAACTATGTTCAAAGCAGCATTATTCATAATAGCAAGAACCTGGAAATAACCTAGATGCTCCTCAACTGAAGAATGGATTAACTAACTGTGGTACATCTATACAATGGAATACTACTCAGCAGTTAAAAAAATATTCTAAAATTTGCAGGCAAATGGATGGATTTGGATAATATCCTTCTGAGTAAAGTAACACAAGTCTATAAAGATAAGCATGGGATGTACTTACACATAAGTGGATTTTAGACAAAAAGCCAAGACTACCCAAGCTGCAAACCAAAACTCTTGAACATCTTGGGATCAGAAGGAACTTAAATGAGATATCCAATTATTCCCCTAGGAAGAGAAAATAAAGAAGATCTCCTTAGAAATTTAGATCATAACAGGTAGCAACTACGAAGAAGTGGGACCAAATCATGAGAGAAAGAGACGGTTGAGTGAGAGGAGCAACAAAGGGGGAGGAAAAAGAAGAGGTGGATATCTTGGTAGAGGAAGCCAATGTGGGGATGGAAAAAATGCCAGGTGCTAGGGAAACCTCCAAGAACTCTTAGGATGTCCCTGGCTAGTACTCCCACCAATAGTGGGTTGGTTGCCTAAACAGAATCTACCTTATAATCAAATTAATAACCACCCTAAGTGTCATTACAGAACCTACACCCAACAATGAATGAGAGGATTTGGGGGCACAGGCAGAGATCCATGGCTGAGCACTGGGCAGAGCTCTTGGAGAGAGGGGGAGGAGAGTCTGTATGAGCAGAAGGTAGGGATTATGAGAAAAATTCCCACAGAGATAGCTGGATGAACCTCTGGGGAGCCCACTAAATCAAGAACAGCCTTTGGAAAACCATTGGGAAAGGAGCTAAGTCCTTCAAGGGTAGGTGATTGTTGATTGGCATGGGCAGTATGTGCAGCCTTGAAGGGTGGAATCAGACTATGTTCTTGTGCATGGGCTGGCTCCTTGAAGCCCATTCCCTCAAGAGGAGTGCCTACATCAATCTTGATATTGGGATGAGGGAATTGGACCTGCCTGGAGTAGATGAGCCAGGCTGAGCTGACCGACCTTGGGACTTCTTGCCATTTTGGTGGTGGGGATGAGGGAATGGGTTAAGGGGAGGCTGTAGGCAGATTAGTAGTGACTGGGAGGAGGAAAGGGAAGTCGAGCAGGAGAATACATGGGGAAAAGGCTTTTTTTTTAAAAAAAAATTAAAATACATATGGAATTAATTATTTTATCACCAAAAAAAGAAAAATTAGAAGGGAGTACACTGAGTGGAGAGATGGTCTCAGAGATCTACTGTAGATTTTTGGAGCCCTTGTTAGAGGATTTAGCCCTAATTAGTGCCTGAGAAATAAGGGTCAGCTGTGCATGTGGCCCTCTGTGTAGGTTAGTAGGACCCAGGACTCTTGTTGAGAGCCATACATTTCTTACATGATGGTGTTCTTGGAGGCAAAGTGATGAAGGAAGCCCGGGCTTTTCATGGAGACATGGCTTTTTTTTTTTGACATGGGCTTTTCATGGAGAAATGTCAGAGCTATGACAGTTACTATTCTCTTGACTCCTGTCTTGGTAGGCCCAGTCTTTAGCCAAGTTTGCCTTATTCTGGCTCAGCATTAGGTTTGAGCAGCAAAAAGAGTTTCTTCTTCCTTCTATTGCTTCATCATTCACATTTAAAAAAATGAGGAACTTTGGTTCCCATTTCCAAGGTATATTTGTGGAGTATTGAAAGAAAAAAGAGTTTAATGCCACTATGGCAGACTCTCCCATTTGTTCTCAATATTTTCTCAGCCACCTTTCCTTCTAAGCACATTTTCTGCTCTTGCTTACAGTTCTGAGACTGAACTGAATATGACAAAGAAACATGTAACCCATGTAATTCTGGCCTCCCATGATTTTCTGTGCTATTTTCCTGTGAGGATTAACTGAAGGAGAGGACCTTCCTGCCCATAGTCACCATGTATTGAAGAGAGTACAACTCCTAAACTCTTACAACCAACTTGACCCACACTCACCATTTCCCAAGTGATAGCACAAAGTTGCTGTCCTTTTGGATTCTTCCTTGAATGACTATGAGGAGGCCATTCCTGCTGATATGTGTTATAGAAATTCTGTCATCAGCTCATTAAGCCAATTGTAAGAAACAGCTTAGTCCAAAGGGTGGAGTTGCATTGCAGGGTACATGATGTGAATACCTGAATAAAAGGCAAGGACAGGAGATGTGTACTTTCTTGGAAGGTCAACAGTGTCAGTGAACCACAGGAGAAAGCGTGGCTGGCTTGGTTAGGTTCCCCATCCCCCTTGGGAATGAGGAAGTGGCAGGGGCAGTGGCAGCAGCACTGAGCTGGACTACCAGGGGAAACAGTGGAACAGCTGGTGATGCTGCTTGGATTCTTCATTTTCTCTTATAATTATTATGTATGGATTTTTCCTATTAATAAAAGGTAACACTGTCTCCTGCTTTATTTCATTATTTGGCACCCAATACGCCAAATTGAACCCATGATCCTGAGATTAAGTTTCATGCTCTACCAAAATCTAGGGACTACTATTGTCACAAGTCTCATAGCCCTCAAATACATTTTGACTCTTTAAAACTTTTCTTTAGGTATAGTACTATCTCAAAATTTAAACTTTCTGTTTTGATATTAATGATGTTTACATTTTCTACAGTGAGCAATAAACTTTGCTAACAGTGAACTCCAAGTCTCCAAAAGGATAATGGGGCTCCACAACAACAATTCTACCTGGATCACAATAATGTTATTAAGCTAGTAAACACCACCAAAAGATCATCTTTGGACTATAAACTGCTCAAGATAATTTCAAGGTGGCTAGCTGAAATGGTCCACTCTCATTCACCACTCCAGCCAGGATTTCAGATAAGCTTCCATAGGCTCATAGGAAATGACGCTATTGGGAAATGTGGCCTTATTGAAGTAGGTGTGACTTTGTTGAAGGACATGTGTCACTGTGGGGGTTGGCTTTGAGGTCTTATTCTTGGTTAAGCTTTACTGAGTGTCACAGTTCACTTCCTGTTGCCTTCTGATCAAGATGTAGCCAGCACTATGTCTGCCTGCCATGATGATGATAATGTACTAAACCTCTGAAACTGTGAACTGCCCCAATTAAATATTTTTCTTTATAAGAGTTGCTATGGTTATGGTGTCTCTTCACAGTAATCAAAACACTAACTAAGATACTTCCTCAGCCAGCAATGAGGTTCCATTGAATTAGGTACATATTTGAGGGACTATTTGTTATAAATATAAGTATCTCTTTAAACATTGAACAGCTGTATAAACATTGGACTGTACTTTTACCTAAATGAAAGAACTTTTAAACACAAAAAGTATAGATGTGATGGACATATAGTATCTATATTGGCCTTTTCAGATCATGGCATATATATAATACCAAAGTGTGTAAAAATAATAACTGATGTTTTATTTATCATGTTTAGAATATAATAGTAAGAATAGGAAAGTCGTAAAGGGAGGTGAATTAATGTACTAGATGTTGATAGCCAAAAATTTCCTTTTTTTTCTTACAGAGGCCAAATTAGTCAATGGTAAATATAAAATGGCTTTGAATAAGAAACAACTTCAGATTGCCTTTTTAAAAATGAAGGTAGGTGGAATAATCCTGTAACCCCAAGGAAGACTCAGCAGTAGCTACCTGGCATGTAAAGGTCCCTCTCAGTACAGTGTGGATTCTGTGAGCTCTCAGGTTGCTTTTGAACTGGGCACAATCTCATTATCTAAAAAAATACAGCAAGGTTTTCTCATCCCTTATTTCGTACTGTGTGTACTTGACAAATATCACTGGATTCTTTTTCCACTTCACTTTTTGATTAATACTAACCCAACGAGACTGAACTGATGGGAATCCAGCAATACTTCATCTTCTTCTAAGGGACCTGAATTTGAAAACACTTGAGTTCCCAGGACTCCAATTAAATTACCTTATAAGAACAATGTCAATATTTTCATAATTACTTTTGTAGAAGAACCTTCCCAACTTCTTTTAATGATGGAAATCGTGTTACTACCCCTTTGAGTTTAAGTAGAGTTTTATTCCTGTGTAATGACTAATATTTAAAGCAATAATTCATAGTACACTTGATTATAGTACTCTTTATGACTTATAGTAAAACCTACTAATGTATTAATTTGTAGTTTTAAACCTTATTCTGATGCATTAAGAAAAGAAAATGTTGACTGATCTTATCAGTAAGCAAAGCAGACAGGACACTCAAACTGAATAGTGAACAGAATAATTGTAAATAAGGACAAGGTACTTGAAGAAAGAAATGACACAGGGTCCTGGGAACTATGAACATCGTAATGCTATCACTCTCTAAGGCATGAGGGAGGAAAGCGTGGAGGAGTTTCTAGAACTTGTAAAGAGAGGACATTGGAGGGGGCAAGCTGAAAGGAGCTATAGCCATGGTTGAGGGATATTGCTAGTATGTAAAAACTTGGCTTGAAGCAAATGGGGAGCTAAATAGCCCAGCTTCACTTTTTCTCTCTTCTGTCTGTAGCAAATTCCTAATAAGCAACTTCAAACATGTACTCTTTACATGTAAGATTAAGGAGCTAAGGGCAGGAAGGAGACACACCTGATCTCAGAGGGGTACCCGGACATCTAGATCCTGCCTATATATCTGTTATAAAATTTAAGAGCATTTGTGAAATTAGAGTAATTCTCATAGCTAAATATCTAATACTTTATCATAGGTAAGGCTACTATCATCACTGACAAAATGTCTAATGTACACATCTTAAAAAGGGGAAATGTGTATTTGACTCATGATTTTGTCAGTCTTAGATCATGTTAGCTTGACCCTGTGTCCTTGGGCAGAAAAACATGGTGGTGGGAGTATGTGGCAGAGGAGTTTCCCAACTATGTCATAGCACACATGAAGCAGGAAGAGGGGAGGGACCAGAAATCATGTATAACTTAAAAAGTACAGGTCCAGTGACCACTTCCCCCTAACTTGAGCCAACCTCCCCAAATGCATCCTCCAGCAGGCAATTAGAGCTTCAACACATGACTCGTGGGAAACATTTGATAATAACACAGAAGTGTTATCACTCATAAAGTACAAGCACTCTAGCTCTTCTTTGTCCTAAAATAAGAATTAGCCATATAGGACATTTAACTTAAGGTTAATTAGTGTTAAATAAAATTATGCATTTGGTTCCTGACAGAGCTACTCTGTGGCCAGGGGCTTTTGCTTATTCAGCAGAGGTAGGGGGCATTTTAGTTGTTACAGAAAGTTCTATGGGATGGTCCTATATTACTTATGTGTTAGTTGACTAATTTTTTTATTTTGGCTCAGAAACAAAAGCAAAATGACGTTAGGAATTATTTATTTTTTTCTGAAATATTATATTTCAAACTATTATTTATATTTTTTGTGTAAGTGCATGTGTGTGGATATTTGTATGTGTGGGATACATTTATGTATGTGGGTGTATGTTTATATGTGTGAAGATAACCTTGTGTGTCATCCTCAGGATCATTGCCTGTGGTGGAAATGTTCTCTGTGTGCTGTAAATAAAGGACTGTTTTGGCCTATGCACAGCACCGTAGAAGTAGGTGGAGGATCAGAGCACAAGCAGGTAGAAGGAGGGTAGAGTTAGTCAGTCGCCATTTGACCCCCAAAGGGGGAACATGTAGAGGTATGGGCTGAGCCACAGGCTGAGCCACGTGGTGGGAAGATTAATGGAAATGGGTTGATTTAAGATGAAAGAGCTAGCTTGTAATGTGCTTAAGACATGGGCCAAACAGTAAAAAAAGATATAAGCGTGTGATTCATTTCTTTGGGGGACAAAAGCCGCCGCAGACCAGGTTCCAAGCCTCTACTGAGGTCCAGGTTACAAAACCTCTGGGCCAAAACGGGCCCGGGAAAACTTACTACAACAATTGCCCATACACTTTTGTCTGAGGTTCAGTAATTAGGCTAGTCTGGCTGTCCAGTAAGCCCCAGGCTCCTCCTTTCTCTACTTCTCAGTGTAGAATTGTGCACACAGGGCTTTAGAGTTGGTTTTGGGGACTGAACTCATGTCTTCATGCTTATAAAACAAGAAGTTTATTAATTGAGGGCCATCCCAGTCTAACCACCATGTTAGATTAATGTCATAAATCATAATATTCTGTTTTAGGTTTTTTAAATGCCTATGGCAAGCAGAGAGAGACATGTAGAGGGAAGTGGCATAAAGACAAGATATCTATTTCAATGCTCTACCCTCAGTAACACATTTCCTCCACTGTGATCCCATCGTTTCTCAACCCAGTGAGTTAATACATTGAGTTAGCATCATAGAATCCATTTATCAGTAGTCCCACCAGCTGAGAACAAGAAGTCAACATGTGAGATTTAGGAAGGGTGAATCTTCAAATCCAAACTATAAAAATAACTTAGGAGGTTTTGTTTTTTTGGAGGAGGGGAGAAGGGGGGAACTAAATTTAATATTTGAAAGACAACAGAATATTTGAAGCACTGGGATGATATGCTCAGTTATACAGGTTAGAAATAGTATTGGATCTAATGTACTACCTAGATTATATTAGTATTTAACTAGTTGGTAGTTTTCCACACTCCATTCCTCACAGTGAATTTACTTTTACCTTGTCAGTTCATCAGGTGGCCAGCAATCTAGAATCATGATTTAAAGTCTCCTTAGTATTTTTTTCAAAATCAAATGAACTATGAATTCAGATTGCATAATATATATTAAAGATAGTTTATGGTTGTGATCTTCTAGGGCAAGAGTATTTTTTAAATAAATTTTAAGACACTTTAGATGGGACAGCTAAATTTCTTTTTTGTTTCTTTCTATGCAACAGGGATAATATATCTCACTTGCCCTTGCAAAGCGGGTATAGCAAGGGACATTTTGTAGTTTATCTTGTCTTAAAGAATTCTGAGATGATTCTCACATTCTTGTTGATCTAAACAGGTACCAAGACAGAAGTTCAAAATCCACATCTTTTGTAGCAATCTTTGAGTCAAAAGTCAGCCTAGGCACTCCTTTATCAGTACGTGTGGTGATATGTTATATATTTAATAAAACCAGTGTGGAATATCAGAGAAGAAATCTACCCACAGTCAATCCAGGAGGATCAGAGAGTGGTAACTCACACCTTTAATCCCAGCAGATCAGAATTTGAGGCCATCTTGGTTTACAGAGGGAGTTCCAGGCTCCAGGGCAGGCAGTGGTGGTGGCATGCCTTTAATCCCATAACTCCAGAGACAGAGATCTTTCTGTGTTTCTCTGAGTTCAAGGCGACCAAATAGTATTAGCCTATGCCTTTAATCTTAATGTGGATGTGATTCAACAGGGCAAAGAAGGTATTTCAGGCAGTCACAGGAAGACAGATGAGGCAGTAGAAGCAACAAGGATTGAGGGTGAGGAAGCTGGAAGATAGCTAGGTGAGATTTGACTGTGATTTTTCCTCTCTTTGATATTTCAGCCTTTCCCCAGTCTCTGACTCTGAGTTTCATTTAATACAACCAGAATTCGTGCAACAAGTACCTTCCAAGTTACTTCTTTTTAAGTCACTTTTGTAATGTCTTCGTGATGGATGGAAAAGTTACTCAGCTAGAGAGTATACAGCTCAGTGGTTGAGCTCTTGCCTGGTGTGAGGCTCCAGATTTCATGCTAGCAATGCAAAAACAAAAAGCAAAAAGCCTTGGAAATGATATGACATCTTACTTACTTTATTAAAAAAGAACTGTTCATGGTGTCTAGTCTGTTATGCCATTAATTATAGGTCTCTTCAACTTTTACTTCAAAGATAAAGAAAGAGGCTTAGAGGGATCAGGCCTTCCAGGTGATCATACAGCTCTTTGGAACAACAACATATGCTATGTAGATGCTAATTTTTAAGACAATGCAGAGTCAGGCTTTCTGATAAAGCTTGGCAGCTTGTTCTTTCTTCTGTACTAGAAAAGAATCAATGGTTTTGTGAAAAAGATTTGATTATAAAAAAGGGAGCCTGTTAAAATATGCTAAGCCAAAAGGAAGATGTGGCTTCTGGAGCCTAAAGGCAAGAGGTACAGTGTGACCTGCTGTTGCAGAAAACTCTTCTCTACTTTCTCCATATCTGCCATAGTTTATATTTGTTTCATTCTTTTTCTTTTGTGTCAGCTGACTTTATTTGCATACGGTGGAAGATGATCTCTCTGATCTCTGTTAAAATGCATCACAGTAGTCAGTCAACAGAACCTGTTTAGTACTTCCAGTCCTAATTCCTATATAATTGGTGCAAAGCAATACGGATGTCTTTGCTTAGAAGTTTTTCTTCCTTTTGCTTTTGGTTACAGAGTCAGGATGGGTTATGATTACAATGGCAGGAGAAGAGTTTTTGATATTTAAAGTAAAGTTAAATAAATAAGAAGATACATATACATTTCTAATATCACTAGATAAATTTACACACACACACATACACACACACACACACACACACACACACACACGTGCGCCTCACTGTGAACTTTGGAGAGTATCAATATTTGTTTTTGACATGATCTCAGTATGTACCCTGCCTGATCTAGAAGTTCTTATGTAGATTAGGCTGGCATCATACTAATAGAAACATGCCTGCCTCTGACCTCTAGTATCTAGATTAAAGACACATGTCACCGTGCCTGGTTACCAATATTCTTAAAGGAAAATAGTTCCATGATTTATTTTCTTTCTTGTTAAACAAAATATTTTAATAGTATTTTGTCTTGATATTAATTTGGAAAGTGCTACTGTTTTCCTTTCTTAGTTCAAAGAGAAGAGTCAGTAACCATGGTTTAATGCTTTGCTCTAGCCAGTGTGTGCCAAATACAAATGCAGCAAACAACACAGAATGTAAATCCAGCTCTGTAGATGATAGCTGCCAAAGGGAAGCTAGCTGATAGGCAGATTTAATGGATTGGACAATCTGCCATCAATAGGGCAAATCTTGTTTGCACTTTGGTGAACTGTAAGCCTGTTTCATGTTTTACCCAATTATCTGTATCATCAGTTCTTTCATTTATTTATCTTATTTCTTACAATTATTATATCTTTAATTCTGCCTTTTCTAAATACTAGATATAGAAAAGAAAGTTCAAGTGTATATGTGTCACAGAGAGATGGAGGGAAGGAGAAAAGGAGAGCGGGAGGGAGGGAAGGAGACAGAGAGTATAGCCTAAGGGCTATTCACCAAGTAGTTCACTGAGGCATGCTTTGGAGTAGAGAGTTAAGAATGGATAATTCTCTTTCTGCCTAGAGATAGCTGAAAGGATATGTCAGGAACATGAAAAAGACAGAAATAGAACAACTTAAAAATGTTACCATTTTGTTCAAAGGATAATCTATCTACCCCTTAAATACTACTTAGTCTTGTAGTACACAGTTTTACATTTGACAGAAAGACTGACTATGGATTCTGCATCTTTATTTACATTGTAATACTTTTAAGGTATATACCAATGTAATTAGAATCCATATGGTGCTCACTTTTGTAACTTTTGGCTATGTTAAGCCATGTTCTCAGACTCTAATAGAATAAACCCAAGTTAGGGTAAATTTCACCTTCGCATGTAGCTCTGACTTGTCCTGCCAACTTTACCCAGAAATCTTTTCAGGAGGTAAGAAAAAAAATACCTTTTTAGACTTCCCAAACTTTTACAAAGAAATATTATAGAGATATATTATGCATCTAAGAACTCAGGGACTGCATTATTCATCAGTGTAGATTGCATTTGTAACTAGTATGCATACTGCTCAGTGTGGATTCCATTATTATTTGTTGGGTGAGCAGACAAGGTACTTGCTCTATTATTACTTAAAAGAGTAAATGACATGGTATTCCACTATGGACCTTTATATAGCTTTCAGTGTATAATTAGGTAGTTAAAATAAAGATAATTGCTGTTAAATAGAATTATAATTTAGGCTTGGAGGCCTGGGAGCTCCTGGGTCATAAAATGATAGTTAGAATTGAATCCACATAATGTATACTAACTACTGGTTTGTCCCTGAAAACCTACCCAGAGCACACTGACACTCAATAGATCACGAATTATGAACTGCAACCTTCCTGAATGTATAATTTATTTCCTTTCATATGGCATTTACCTTGAATGGGGATAAATATATTAAAGTATCATAAATAACAAGCTATATTAGCTTGATTTATTTTAGAATTTTGGAATTGAAAGCGTATGGAAGAAAGGACACAACAGTGAAGTTAATTGGATCATGAATTAACATATTCTATTAAAATAAGTTTTAAGTATGATTAAAACCTCTTCATATTTATTTATATAATTAGAACTAAGGAGATTAAAGCATCTGGACTGAACATACAAGGGATAATGTACTATTCTCCTTTGCATTTTTAAACCTAAGAAAAAGTCTCCTTCACTCCCTTCTTAGGGAAGCGTAAGTGACAATAGTCAAAGCTGGGTTAATTGGGTAGTCTAGTTGTATTTGGCTCTGAACCCACTCATGAATGTCTTTGTTGATGGTTTCAGTGGAACTACTAAGCATTTCAGGACTTTACTTCCAAGTTATTTAAAATGTTACAGTACAATATTGCTTTAAAAACGTTTATGGCATGTGAATGGCAAGAATGCCACTAAAAGTATTATCTAAAAATTCCATTTTCCATGAGGGCAAAAAGGATAAAGTGAAGAAGACAAAGGCTTACATTTCAGTTTTGAATTGAATGTATCTTGAAATATGAGGCCATATATCCTTGGTTGACAAAGGCAATGTGTAAGATAAAATACCTTTTACAGAATCTGTCTTGGAAAGTACAAGTCAATGACAGGCAATCAGTTGTTTTTCAAGATGAGATAAGAACATAGTTAAAAGCTTTAATGTTGATGAGAAATGGTCTTGACGATGCTTTAGAGGATAAAACATCTCATTTGTGGGAAAGGTGGATTACGTTTTTAAGAAAAATTTAAGGACAATAAAATGTCATTGAAATGAGTTATTGGGGAATATTATCTGGTCAGAAGAACAGACCTACGGATCATTTTCTTGAGCTCATCTTTGTCATGCTAAGGGGTGTTTAATTTCGAGCATAGTCACCAATTTCTGACATTTTGTGCTTTAATTTCTATATAAGTCAGTGACCTCAGTATTCAGCTTTGACCTTTGTTCTGACCCTGACCTGAGGATCATAGCTATACATTCCCAGTGCACAGCTTTCTTTGGATGTCCTACATGGCCTGACACTGTTTTTTTTTTTGTTTGTTTGTTTATAATTTTTGCTTCTTTTATGGCACTGACAAGAAATACAGAGTAGCTCACTTACTCTCCAGTCACTATTGATGACGTCATCATTCATCCTTGTGCTGAAGTCAATAGAGCAGAAGTTGCATGGGCAGAACTCAGAGCTCCCCAGTCCTTGGGGGGCACCTGCAGAAATTTGAAAGAATCAACCTTCCTCTGGGCACTTCAAAATGCTCTTTGTTGAACCTAGCTTGCTGGGTTTTAGTCTCACCTTTTCTCTTTCAGTGAGCCTGACACACAGGGTTTTATAGGATGAATCTCATTTGAAATCACCCTACTTATTAGTACTGATAAATTTTCAGCTCTCAAATATCTTGTTATCATAAACTCCTTTTCCTTTCCTTTATAGGCAGTAAAAGTATATATGTTGCCTATGTGTTGTACTTTATGATGAAGTGAAAACCATTGAACTTAGAACCTTCCCTGGGACCTCATGTGACTGACATCTTACCTGGTCCTTTCTAATCCTTACTGTCCCTGCCATAGTTCACACCTCCATCACCACCTACTTTAGCCATTGCTGCACCTACTGCGATAGTTCAATTTGAACTTCCTAGTGTATGCATGTCAATTTGGGAACTGTACTAACACACGTTCATCCCTTTCATTTCTTGCTTAGCTTGTCTCCTGCAAACTTTCATTTCTTATAAAGAGACACAAAGTGTACAATGTGACAGGCAAGGCTGTCTGAAGTCTGTCTCCACATATGTACTTAGTCCAATCTTTTTTGTTAAATAGTGTGGACAGAATTAATGATGTGTCTCCGAAGAGTCCACTCAGCACTTTATCAGCATGGGCTTACTTTCTTCTTACCTTGTTAGTCAATCTTTTCATTTCATACTAGATTCATTCTCTCTCTCTCTCTCTCTCTCTCTCTCTCTCTCTCTCTCTCTCTCTCTCTCTCTCCTCCCCCACTTTCCCTGTCTTTCTACATTGTGTCTTTGACATCAGAAATTATATTTCATTTATTTCTGTTACCATTTCCATTTCTTGATTATAATAGCATTTCAACTGCTTGAATTGAAATTGAGGGGAAGAAGTTTTGGGTGATGCCAAATCTTCACACTATTTGTTTTTGATTCAACTGATCATCTTGACATGTGCCCCAACATCCTTTTGATATGCATTCATTTTTTTTCCCTATCTTGTGAACACAGTGTCTGAGTTACCTTGGAGAAAGTAGTGTTAATTTCCCCACAGTGTACAGTTTCTTTGGCATCCTTCATCTTCTTTTTATTTTCTCTCCCATGTTGGCCTTATTCTTTTCTTGCTGCCATTTAGGTTCCTAATACCCTGAAGCTGTCATCCTGGGTCCAGTAAGGTTCCCATGAGCCATTGCTTCTTCAGAAGTTTCACTTGTTGCAATGTTTTTTCTCTGGTTTTACATACATATTTTTTTGAGTTCAAAATTTATTACTGGCTCTCAGAAAAAGAGGAATCTCATTAAATTCATTCAATTAGTGTGTGAATACTTGTTATTTAACTTATTGCATGGACTATCTCAAGTGGTGCCTCAATTTTAAAAGAGGGAACTTATTACTTCAAAGGAATGAAGCATGAAAGGTGCCTTGCACAGAGCAGGTAGCACATCTTCATGTTTTTCTAATCAGACAAAATAACACACATGATTATTCTTTTCCTACAAGTCAGCCTGGATTGAATGTCTAAATTTTTGACTGGTTCCTTTTATAAAAGAAGTAACAAGCTTTATAAATATTATATATTAGAAAAGTCAGGCATATGCAAAAATTTTCAAAGCCAGCTCAGGTGATCCTTATCTGTGAATGTCAGCCATGAAGACAAGATCTCATAGAAACAAGGGTAGGGTTTTACTTCTTTTTCTACTTTAACAGCTGTCCCAGACTGTAAGAAGTGTTTGTTAGCACCATAGGATATTCCCTTTTTTTCAGTCCAAGTGCATATTAAGGTGGTAAGGGAAGTTTGGAAACATTAATGCATCTTTTACAGTGACAAATATTTATTGGAAATACTGTTTTCCCTCCCTGGGTAGTTTGCAATGAATAAGACATGATTTCTATCCTCACATTGCTTATTAGAATCCTGGAAGGAATGTGGATGTGATCAATGTTATATAGGAGGTACAAATAGCCCTATAATCTGAGAAGATTAATACTATATGGCAAAGCCAGAAAGGATTTGACAAAAAAGTGACATCTGAAGAATTGCTATAATCTCACAGTATAGCATTGAACAAAGGCACTGCACACAAAGAAAAGCAGGCCAGTGAGCCAGATGCAAAGACAGGGAAGAAGAGCATGGATTAGGGTGTTGTTCAGGGTGCAAGAGGCATCTGAAGGCGATATTGCTTTGGCTTTTGAACAAAAAACACTCCTACACTCCTAGCACACAGCAACTCCTTTACTTCTCTTAGAAAAGAAATTCAACATGCTCCCCTTTACTACTTAACACACTTACAATTTGTTTCTGTTGTCAGTTCATTTACTTGAGTGTGAGTGTGTGTGTGTGTATGTTTGTGTGTCTGAGACAGAGAGAGAGAGAGAGAGAGAGAGAGAGAGAGAGAGAGAGAGAGAGAGTAGTAAGTTCCTGGCCCTGAGTTTCCAGCCTACCCCCAAGGTTCAGACCCATTCGCAGCCCTACTGTCACTTAACACCAATTAAACACACAGACACTTATATTAATTTCATGCTGATTGACCTAGGGCCCAGGCATATAACTTGATAATTCCATCTTAAGTCAACCCATAATTCTTACCTTGTTCAGCCATGTGGCTCAGAACCTTTATTTAACAGCATTTCAACTTTTTCCCTCTGTGTCTCCTGGCATCTCTGCTCTGTTCTTTCTGTTCCTAGAGTTTTCTTAGTCTGGTAGCCCCACCCACACTTCTTGTCTGCCTTTGGCCAATCAGAATTTTTATTAAACCAGTAGGTGGGATAATTATTTACAATGCAATAACATAATCCCACTGTAAGTGTGTGTGTGTGTGTGTGTGTGTGTGTGTGTGTGTGTGTGTGTGTGTGTGTGTGTATGCCACTATTTTGAATGCAGGATGGAATTCATGCCAGAGGTTGATATTAGATTGTCTTTCTCTATCACTTTCCACCTTATCTTTTTGACACAGGATTTTTCATTGAACCTGGAGCTCATTAATTTTGCTTGGCATTCTGGGCAGTGGGCTCTCCAGATATATCTGTTTTAATTGTCCAAGCACGAGACAGGTATATACCATTATGCCCAGGTGAGTCTTAGAGAGCTGAATGCAGGGCCTCATGTTTTCACTGTGGGCATGTTAGCTACAGAGCCAACCACAAATCCCCTCAATTAGTTTATTTTTAAAGAATATATAAAACCTTTTCTATAATCAACCAGTAAGTTGACTTTTGAAAATTACCTTTATTTAAATATTAAAGTATCTTATTATTTAAAATTTTTTATCGGTTGAGCTTTAAATTTCCTATTATATTCAGACATTGATAATGATTTAATGTAATTATTAAGTACCAGTTATTAGTCAGATGGCATCCTATCTGAGACTGAATATGCCAGTCTTTGTCCACTTGTACCTTATATTCTAGTCAAAGAGACAGGTTTTAAACAAGCAAGTAGACAAACAGCTCATCTACTGATGAGATGTTGGAGCTTTGCCATGGCAACAAAGAACAGAAAGTTCTCTATAGCTTAAAGAGAAATACTTAATTTTTGCTGTCAAGTCTGGAAATGACTTGGGGAGTGTGGTTTCTGGTCTGAACCAATTGTTTGTCATACTAACATTCTTTTAAAAAATGTAGTGTTTATCCCAGGAAAGCCTTATTGCTACACAAGAAGGGTCATAAGATTTATGATAGCCTGCGAAGCTCATTGTCACTTATAGCCATTTCTCAGTGGCCAAAGCAAGATAAGTCAGGTCAACAAACAGGAGAAATATGTGTGACTTTTTACTTGGAAGTAATCAAAAATACCTAAAAAATATTCAAAGTGCAAGTACATAAAGGTAAGTTTTAAGAGTAATATATACATTATATAATATTAAATACACTAATGAGATAGAGATAATGGATTAGAGGGAAGGCTCCCTTTTATGTAAAAGGTAAGGAGGTCTGAATGATAAATAAGATAAGGCTGTGAAGAAGGCAAGGGGAAAGACATTCTAGACATTGACATGAATATGAATAAAAAGGAACTGTGACATGAGCATTCATGCTCAAAGACTACTAATTGATGGTCAATAACAGTGATTGACATTCAGAATGAAACAGGAGTTATAATACATGGGTGTTCAGGCTAGCTCAGGAAGCTAGATTTTGTTCAAAACCACTCAACTTTCATTTTAGGGTCATGTATAACATAATTCATGTGTAAGAAAGTCTCTTGGTGCTGGGAAGATTGTGGAATATGTGAGTCATTGTGGGCAAGGATAGAAGCAGGAATGTAGACCACAGAGTTATTGGAAATGTTCAGGAGAATAGGCAATGGAAAGAGAGTAAGGAGAACAAAGTAGCGAAGAAACCTAATATGGAACATATCTTAGAAACACTATTGAGTAGAATTCATCATCATTTGATTATAGGAGATATTGTTCTTTAATAGCCTAAACAAATACAGTTATTGTGGTAGAAGGGACAGTATTCTGTCTTTGGAGTCAAAAGACCTCCTTTATCAAGGTTGTGCTTGGCAGGACATGGTTGACTCAACACTACTCTTTTGAGCCTCATTTATATATTATAATAAATAGCAACAATATTCACAAATAAATCAATAATTGTTTTAGTTAGGATTTCACTGCTGTGAAGAGACAATATGACCACAGAACTCTTAAAAAGGAAAACATTTAGTTGGGGGTGGCTTATAGTTTTAGAGGTTTAGTCCATTATCATGGCAGGGAGCATGGCATCATGCAGATCATGCAGGCAGACATAGTGCCAGAGAGGTAACTGAGAGTTCTACAACTTGTTCTGTAGGCAACAGGAAGTGAACTGTGATACCCAGTGTGGCTTGAGAATGTAAAAAGGCATATAAAAGCCCTTTATGCCCTCCTTCTCCACAGTGACAGGCCGTGCATCCTCATAGTGTACCTCCATATGAACTAAGCATCAAATTGGAGTCTATGGTGGACATTCCTATTCAAATCCCCATGGTGAGTAAGTAGATACAGAATAACATGCAAGCCAAAACTTTTAGAGTCCCATGGGAGCTGAAATCTGAGCAAGTCTTAATGTTTTTTTCTTTAACATGACAGTTTGTTGGGTATTCTCAAGACAAAAGCAATTTTATAATCTGTGCCTTTGGGAATATGATACAAGGCAGCAATGATACCTTTTCCATTTACCTAAACCCTTATATAAAATATCACTGCAGTTTGTGTCTCCCAATCTACAGGTGAGCATAGCCTATAGGAAAGGCAGAAACTGCTGAGGTCAGAAGTTTTTTCAATCATGGGTTTATGATGTATATTCTTTGGAGTCACTCTCTTATGGGTTGACATGTCCCTTGCTGACTGGATAAGAGATGGCAGCTGTAAACCTTATCATTTAGTGCAGCAATTTGGCCCATAATGGAGTGATTAAGCCATTGTTTTGGTGAAAATACCTTAGCATCAAATTGAGCTGTCAGGGGCTTGTAGGTAAATGTAGCCATTTTTCAGACAGGGTTCTTAAATTTTCTGATAATATCAATGTTTTATATCTAATTATTGCTACTATCATTTGATTGGTATTTCTGAGAACTTTAGCTAGTTCATAAGTCCCAGCCTAGGTAGAAAAGTGACACTTTTGTCAAATGCTTGAAGTTGTCTTTCTATATTTATGTACCTTCTCACAAGTTGGTGTCTATACTTTTACTGCCAGCATTTTTATTTTTTATGATGAAAGGTACAAGCAGTATCTCCCACAAAAACTGTTTATTTGAGACAGGTTCGCACTATCCAACTGACCTTGAACTCACTGTGTAGTCTAGATTGGCTCCTAACTTTTGTTCCTCTTACCCAATCATCCTGAGTCATATGCCAATACACTAAGCTTCCAGAAAAACATAAAGTCACTTATTTTAGAAGTTTTTAATAAAGATCTAGATAATTATAGTTATGTATCTATGTTTGCAGTTCCAAAATTGAAAATTTAGTGAGTCACTTTAGCATAAATAATCACACTCTAAGTATGTATATATCAAACAATTTCCAGAAAGGGGAATAAAGGAAAAGAGAGAAAATGAGGAAGTCTTTTGACAGAGGGTGAATGTTAAAGAAATCACCATGAACGTGGAAGACCTCATAAACTACTACTGAAGAAAGAAAGCCCTACAGCTTTTGAATGGAAAATAGCATTCCCTAATGAGACTTGAGTTCTGAAGAAGAAACAGAACTCATATTAGTTGTAGTCTCAATGGAACATGACCTTGAATAAGTATAGGCCAAAGCAGGAACTGGAGAAAGAACAGAATCATTGTTTTCTATTCTTCACTCTTGAGTTTCCAAAGGTCAAACTCTATTTAAAACAGATTGCAATGTGGCTCAGTTGAGCAAACCCTCATACCAGACTCATATAGCAGAGCCTAGAGAAGGACTGAGAATAAATTCACTAAAATTAACAAACAACAACTACCCAATGTTGGGATTTCAGTCTTTTGTTCTATATATGGCATCTGTTTCTGGCAACCTGAAACAGTTTTAAATGTTTTCTAAATAATTACTGAAATCATCTTGTGCAAAATGATTAGAAGGCCAATATCTTTTAAGTTCTTTAAACAGTTATTGAGTCATGGAAAACATTCAAGGAATGTGGTTTTAGTCCTACATTGAGTTTTCTCATTGAATAATGAGTTCCATGAAGTGCTTTCACTGAGTACTTCCAATGGTTTTCAGATTTTTGACCCCACCACCAAATGAACAAATAAATGACTGTCCACCTTTGCTCTGACTCTGTGGATTTCTCTTGTAATGTGAGAAAGAGTTTAGCTGTGATGAGCATTGTAAGTAATACTACATCATATAAAACATTTAGAGTATATATGTTCAGGAAAGAAAATTCACAGTTAAAAGTTTACATGATAATAAAAGATACATATTTATTTAAAATTTACATTATCACTTTGGAGTTATCCCTAACGTTCCATTTAAAACAGCAAGGTTAGCTGCAAATTGGCTTAAACACAGATGTCTGTTTCATAAACAGTCTGGTATAGGTTTGTGATGTGAATTAAATGCAAACATTTGGGATCATGAAAAAAAGAAGCACAAGCATTACTGGAATTCAATTGCTGATTTTCTGCTTCCATTTCAACACAGCTTTGCAAACAAGCATCTGTGGGCAGTCACAGATAACATTTGTGAAGCCACTGGCTATTTTCAATGAGGTCAGCATTCTGAAATCACAGGCGAGTATTCATTTTTGCTGTCCGCAGGGCAAAGATTTCATTTCCTCCTAGGTTGTACTGCTCTTCTTTTTATGCCCTTTTCTATATGCAACTTCCTTCTTCCAAATTCTCTCTATGGTCAGCATCTCATGGCTTTTTTCTTAGAGCAGATGCTATTTGTTTGACATGTGTTTGGGGCTGTTCACAAGAACTGCATTGTGGAAAAGGCTATTGGGATCAAAATGTTTGTTGATACTAAGAACTCAAAGTGAATGGAAGGGCCCAGTAAGAAGTTGACTTCCTATGGAGAGGTGTATTGGGCAGGAAGAAAGAAACATAAGCAGGGCAAGGAATTGCATTTTATCTTTACCACAGTGGGGATATCTTTGAAAGTTGGAGATTGAGTTGGTCAGCCTCCAGGTTCACAAAAATCTTTCTGGCTGTTTACTAGGGGATAGTTTTTTTTTCTTTTTTAACTGATTTATTCTTATTTTATATGCATTGGTGTTTTTGCCTTCATGTGTAGAATGTGAGGTTGTCAGATTTCTGGAACTGTAGTCACAGATAATTGTGAGCTACCATGTAGTTGTTTGAAATTAAACCTGGGTTGTCTGAAAGAATAGTCAGGGCTCTTAACTGCTGAGCTATCTCTCCAGCCCCTCGAGAATGGATTTTGAGGGCATCAAGGGATAGGTAGAGAAAAATAGTTTGATATTTTATTGTCAATGTAAGAGAAGGTAATAGCTTGGGTAGAGGCTTGCAACAATGTAACTACAAGGAGGAGACAGAAAGCCTGTGATATGGATGCTATGCTGAGCCATTAAAGCCATTCTCCCTTGAGACAGAGGCATGTGTTCTCCTAATGTTAGGGACACTGGATGCTAACCACCTTGAGCACAGTCTGCTTCTAAGACGGTTCTTTGCTAATGAATGTGCCTCTTCCTGTAAGGTGATTCCTCTGGATTGACCACTCCCCAGCAATGGACAGAGTGAACACATGCCAGACTCTCCTCTTAATGAGACAAATCTGAAGAACCTGAGTCTCCTATGGGATCAGCTGAAGTATCTATCACAGACATTTTGCTGTTCCACTTCTCTGTCTCTCACCATGTTTCCCTGTTCCATTACAGAGACTGAAGGGAGTATGTACCAGTAAATCCCGTGGATACACATATTTTTCTCAGAGTCTGTTTCCAATCAAAACCAAGGACAACCCAATCAGAAAGGTGTTGAGGTTGTGAGGGGTGGAAATGAGGGTAAAATAAGGACAATAGAACCATATTGCTGGTCTCTCACTTCTATGACTGAGACTGATTATACATTTTACAAAACTTGAAAAAATTTATGATCTCTAGCAGAGTTTTAAGTTTGCTTTGTTTGAGTAGGCAACATGATATGCTTGCTCAAGCAGGTGATGCCAAGCATGTAGACAAGTCCTTCTTTATAAATCCATTGCCCTTCCCTTATATAGGTCATCATCTCTTGGGGTTCTACAGAAGCTCCTGACTTACATTGCTGATTCTAGTAAACTCTTCTCAAGCCCCTTCACATTCTTGAGTTAGGGCAACATGATAAAGCTTCTTCATAAAGGAAATGTTTTGGTGGGTCCCAGTGTCCTGGCAATAAAAACAAGGTGCCTTGATTGGACTTGATTGGGATCCCTGTCCATATGATGAGACTCACCTCTTGTCCCCTCCATATATGTCACTGAATCATTCTAACTGTGCAAACATCCTGCATGGTTTGATCTCAGGGCCTTTACATATGGTGTTTCTTTTGCATAGGACCTTAGTCACCATCTGCCTGTTCTCCCTGGAAAGGGCTCTTTCTGCTAATCTCTTGGGACCTGCTCTACTCTTACCCTCTTATCTCCTCAATGAGGATTCCACTGGAGACCTCTAATGAGGACCACTCCTGCTTCATCTGTAGACTCCTCTATACTTTTAATTTATAATTTTATTATACTCATGTTTTAACAGGGTTCTTGAGAATATATTTCTATATTTAAGGAAAGAGAAGTCTTAAATAGAAAAATCACATAAAATTATGTATTATTTTCCTATAGAGTCCTGTTCTTCCTCTGGTCTCTTTTTATCATCAAATCAAAAAGCACCAAGAAGTACTGATAACTCTTCATCTGAGATCTTACAGAATACATTTTCATTAAAGCTGGCTCTAAGTTAGATAAAACTTGGTAAATTTGTCTTTTTCCATCTCACTACCCTGTCCCCTCACAGAGACAGAAGAACTGGGGGTCTTGGTAGCAAAACAGAATTTTTCTTCTTGCCATGTATAAGGCAACTGAGCAAGAGCTGGGTTTCTAGCTTATGGCTGCTTTGCTCTCCTTGGCTAAACTTTACTCTATGTGAATGTATAATTTGGGCAGTAAATTTACCCAAAGAAGTTTAGACTTGTGTTTTAAGGTACAGATTTTAGTTTATAATATATTATATCTGTTTATTTATTCTTAATTCTGAGACATTTCTTGTCAGATGCTCCCTTCTGAGAAGTCTACGTATGTTGTTGGGGATAAAGGAAAATGCTCAAGATCTGTGGTTATGGGACTGCAAATGAACATGAATTTTGGTCTTCAGAGTTCCTCTTAGGGGATATAGGGCAGATCAAAGCTTAGCAGTCACAGCCTTAACTTTCAGCACTGAATATGTTGTGAGCTATTTGCTGCAGTATTGAAGCACACTCCCTCCCAATGGCAGCATTCAAAAAAGGATAGTACTAAGAATTTATGTACGACTTGTCCCCCATCACCAGTCTTTGATTAGAGTGGACTTTGGAGGTGCTGGCCAAATTGGCAATCATGTACACTCAGTGATGACTTATAATTTGCATCCAGCAAAATCTAAACTTGACAGTTGATTTTCTGAGAGCTCTCCATGGAAATCTGTGATTTCCTTCACTGAGAAGTAGACAGTTAACAACCAGACCTTACATTTCACTCATTGATTGCTTGGACACAAAGACCAGCCTGTGGGATTGGATCTGTGTGTGAAGAAGATGATAAGGGCCCCAGTGATTATTAAGAAACCCTAAACACAGTGCTCACATTATGCTCCCTCCTGTGTGAGTACTATGTTTCAAAGCACAGTACTCACCTAGTCCTTCCATCTTGGCAGTGGGCTACATCTGCTTCCTTTGTTTTCCTAGTGGCCAGAATGGAATCTAGGCTCCAGAAGTCACTTCTAGCAGTAGATGTCTGACCTTCAGATTTGGTCCTGCATTAGAGTTGGACAGTTTTTCTCATGTATTTCTCTTTCTTGCTCCTATGAAGTTCTATCTTCACTGAGAAGTACTGTCCATGATAAAGAGGAGTCTATCAGAGTCTGGATCAGTGAGAGGCTATAACACTTCTGGTCTGTTCCTCATAGAGGTCATAAGAGGGCATCAGATCCTCTTGAACAGGAGTAATGGATGGTTGTGAGCTACCATGTAGCTTCTAGGAACTAATCTTGCATCGTTTGCAACAAGTGCTCTTAACTGCTGAGCGATCTCGCCAACAAGTCAGTTTTTTTTTTAAAATTATGAATAAAGTCTTATTTTTATCCATATATCTATCCTCTTGTTCAGACTAACTTTCCCCTCTCACCCCTCCCATTCACTCAATCTTCTCCCCATCACTTTATCTCCTCCCCAGCAAGGGCAAAAGTTCCCAAGGTCCCAATGTTCACTCCAGGCTGATCCACTTTCCTCACCCAACAACAAGACTGGGTCAGGTGTTCCTCTGAAGGGAGTGGGCTCCAAGGTGCCAGTCCAAGGTGCTTCAGATCCTAAGGAGTGCAGTGGTTGTGGTTTGTAGCTTGGCCATACTTAGGTTTTTTTTTTTTTTTTTTTTCTGACTAAAGAGTGAGTACATTCCCTGCTTATCTTTTGGGTTTGTGATACTTTGCTCAGGAGAATATTCTCCAATACCATCCATTTGCCTACAAATTTTAGGATATCAATTTTTTCTTACTGCTGAGTAGTACTCCATTATATGGATGTACCACAGTTTGTTAATCCATTCTTCAGGTTAGGAGCATCAAGGTTGTTTCTAGGTTCTTGCTATTATGAACAATGCTGCTATGAACATAGTTGAGCTAATGCCTTTGGGGTGAAAATGTGCATCTTAGGGTATAAAAATTGCTGACTCTTTGGGAAGATTGATTCCCAGTTTTCTCAGTAACCACCACATTGTATTCAAGAGTGACTAAACAAGCTTGCATTCCCACCAACAATAAAGGAGTGTTCCCCTTGCTCCCCAACCTCTCCAACACAGATAGGCTGTCATCTGTGTCTTTTATCTTTGCCTATCTGACAGGAGTAAGGTGGTATCTCAAAGTTGTTTTGATTTGCATTGCTCTGATGGCTAAAGATGCTGAGCACTTTTTCATGTACCCTTCAGCCATTTGTAATTCTTCTGCTGAGAATTCCCTTTTTAGTTCTGAGCCGCATTTTTTGGTTGGGTTAGTCAAGGTTTTGGGCTCTAGATTCTTGAGTTCTCTATATATTTTAGAGATCAGTCCTAAAATGACTGATCTTGGTTGGTGAAAATCCTTTCCCGTTTTGTAGGCTGTTGTTTTGTTTTATTGACAGTGTCTTTGGCTTTACAGAAGCTTCTCAGTTTCAGGAGGTCCCACTTTTGATTGTTGTTCTTAGTGTTTGTGCCACTGGTGTTATGTTTAGGAAGTGGTCACCTGTGCCATTTCGTTGGAGGGTATTTCCCACTTTCTTTTTTATCAAGTTGAGTATGGCTGGGTTTATGTTGAGGTCTTTGATCCACTTGGATTTGAGTTTTGTGCAGGGTGATAGGCTTGGATTTATTTGCATTTTTCTATACACTACCATCCAGCTATGCCAACACCATTTGTTAAAGATACTACCTTTTTCCATTGAATATTTTGGGCCTCTTTGTCAAATATCAGAAGTTCATAGGTTTTGGGGCTAATGCCCGGATCCTCATTTTGATTTCATTGATCCACAAGTTTGTTTTTATGCCAGTACCAGGCTGTTGTTATTAGTGTAGCTCTATAGTATAACTTGAAATGAGGATGGTGTTGCCTCCTGAGGTTCTTTTGTTGAGCAATTTGTTTTGACAATCCTGGCTTTCCTGTCATTTCAAATGAAGTTGAGTATTGTTCTTTCAGGGTCCATAAAATATTGTGTTGGGATTTTGATGGAAAGTGCAATGAATCTGTAGATTGCTTTTGGTAGAATTGCTATTTTTTTACTATTTTGATCCTACCTATCCAGGAACATGGGAGGTCTTTCCATTTTCTGATATCCTCTTCAATTTCTTTCTTCAGTGATTTAAAGTTTTTGTCAAATACATCTGGTACTTCTCTGTTTATAGTTACTTCCAGGTATTTAATGCTATCTGCAGCTATTATAAAGGGTGTTGTTTCCCTTATTTCTTTTTTGGCCCTTTTATCTTTTTTATTTCTTTTTATTATTATTATTATTATTATTATTATTATGAACAAAGAAGTTACACTTTCTAAGCTTGTATATCCTTATTCAAGGTCCTTTCCCCCTCCTACCACATCAGGCCATTCTTTCTTCTCCACACATCCCCAACCCATTCCTGGGCAGGCAGCAGGCAGTCCCATGGTCCCACTGCCTCAATATTGTTGGCAGATGTAGTTTTCTCCCCCCTCCCTCAAGAGTGAGTTGGCTGTTCCTCTAAGAGGAGTGGGCCATTTATCTTTAGTGTATAGGATGGCTACTGATTTCTTTGAGTTAATCTTATATCCTGCTACAATGCTGAAGGTGTTTACTAGCTTTAGAAGTTCCTTGGTAGAATTTTGTGGGTGACTTATGTATACAATCATATCACCTGCAAATAGAGATAGTTTCACTTCTTCTTTTCCAATTTGTATCCCCTTAATCACCTTTTGTTCTCTTACTGCTTTAGCTAAAACTTCAAGAACTATATTGAATAGATAAGGGGAGAGAGGACATCCTTGTCTAGTTCCTAATTTTAGTGGGATTGCTTTGAGTTTTTCTCCATTAAGTTTGATATTGGCTGTCGACTTCTTATAAATTGCCTTTACTACATTTAGGTATTTTCCCTGTATTTCTGACCTCTCCAGGACTTTTATCATAAAGACATGCTGGATTTTGTCAAAGGTTTTTTTCAGAATCTAAGGCTTTGATCATATGTGTTTGTCCCTTCAGTTTGTTTATATGATAGATGACATTCATTGTTTTTCATATGTTGAACCACCCCTGCATTTCTGGAATAAAGCCTACTAGATCATGTTGGATGATTTTTTTTATGTATTGTTGTATACGATTTGCCCAAATTTTGTTGAGAATTTTAGTATCAATGTTCATGAGGAGAATTGGTCTGTAATTCTCCTTCTTTGTTGAGTCTTTGTGTGGCTTGAATATTAGAGTAATTGTGGCTTCATAAAATGAGTTTGGCAGTATTTCTTCAGTTTCTACTATGTGAAACAGTTCGAGGAGTATTGGTAATAGTTCTTCTGTGAATATCTGGTAGAATTCTGCACTGAAACCATTCCTGGGTTTTATTTTATTTTATTTTATTTTTACTTGGGAGGCTTTTGATGACAGCTTCAATTTTTTTAGGGTTATAGGCCTATTTAGGTATTTAATCTGATCTTGATTTTATTTTGGTAAATGGCACCTGTCCAAAAAGCTATCCATTTCTTCTAGGTTTTCCACTATTGTGGAGTATAGATTATCAAAGTATGACCTGATAATTCTCTGGATTTCCATGTTCTTAGCTGATGAGCCACCTCTCCAGCAAGTCAAGTTTTAAAAATGAATACTTACTTTTAATGTAAAATTCCAGTGTGTCTTTCTGCCATGAGGTTGCCTTATATTTCTTTTTATTCCTTCTTCATTTTGTATTTAACAAAAAAACAGTTACATAAATTTAAAATGAGGAAAAATTAACAATAACTATAAAGAGGATAAGAATGATAAGCATGGCTTATCAATGGTGGTAATGCAAATAAGATTGCTACACATATATTTACTTTGTGTTCAGCTTTCCCTCTGAATTTTTTTTCCCATCCCTGTATATCCTTATTCAAGGTCCCTTCCCCCTCCCACTACATCTTGTCATTTTTCTTCTCCGCAACTCCCCATCCCCTACCTGAGCAGGGAGCGGAGAGTCCTATGGTCCCACTGACCCAATAATGCTTGGATCAGTCTCCACTCCTGGCCAAATCCAGTTTTGTTCCCCATCCCTCAAGAGTAAGTCCAGTGTTCCTATAGTTGGAGTGGGGTCCGAAGGGTCAGTCCAGGGTGCTTCTGATCCCAGGCTGTTCAGTGGTTGTGGTTTTCTGCTTGGGCATGTTTGGCTTTTTTTCTTGTTTGTTTGTTTAGAGACCACTAGTGAGTGAGTACATCCCTTGCTTATCTCTCTGAGATTGTGATTCCTCGCTCAAGAGGATATTCTCCAAATCCATCCAATTGCCTGCGAATTTGAGGATATCATTTTTCTTACTGCTGAGTAGTATTCCATTGTATAGATATACCACAGTTTGTAAAACCATTCTTCATTTGAGGGACACCTAGGTTGTTTCCAGGTTCTTGCTATTACAAATAATGCTGCTATGAACATAGTTGAGCTAATACCTTTGGAGTGTGAATGTGCTTCTTTAGGGTATACACCCAGAAGTGATATTGATGGATGCTTGGGGAGATTGATACTCAATTTTCTGAGAAACCTCCATATTGCATTCCAAAGTGGCTGGACAAGCTTACACTCCCACCAACAATGGAGGAATGTTCCCCTTGCTCCACATCCTCTCCAACATAGGCTGTCATCTGTGCCTTTTATCTTAGCCAATCTAACAGGTGTTAGGTGATATCTCAAAGTTGTATTGATTTGCATTTCTCTGATGGCTAAAGATGAAGAGCACTTTTTCAGGTGCCTTTCAGCCATTCGTAGTTCCTCTGCTGAGAATTCCCTTTTTAGATCTGTATCCCATTTTTTGATAGGGTTATTCAAGGTATTGGGCTCTAAATTCTTGAGCTCTTTATATACCTTAGAGATCAATCCTCTATCACTTGTAGGGTTGGTGAAAATCTTTTCCCATTCTGTAGGCTGGCGTTTTGTCTTCTTGACAGTGTCCTTGGCTTTGCAGAAGCTTCCCAGCTTCAGGAGATCCCACTTATTGATTGTTGGTCTTAGTGCCTGTGCCACTGGTGTTATATTTAGGAAGTGGTGGCCTGTGCCAATTTGTAGAAGTGTATTTCCCACTTTCTTTTCTATCAAGTTCAAAGTGGTTGGGTTTAAATTGAGGTCTTTGATCCACTTGGATTTGAGTTTTGTGCAGGGTGACAGGCTCGGACCTATTTGCATTTTTCTACACACTTCCATCCAGCTATGCCAACATCATTTCTTAAATATGCTATCTTTTTTCCATTGAATGTTTTGGGCCTCTTTGTCAAAGATCAGGTGTTCATAGGTTTTTGAGTTAATGTCTGGATCCTCAATTCTATTCCATTGGTCCACAAGTCTGTTTTTAATGCCAGTACCAGGCTGTTTTTATTACTGTAGCTCTATAGTATAGCTTGAAGTCAGGGATGGTGATACCTCCTGAGGTTCTTTTGTTGAGTAAAATTGTTTTAGCAATCCTCGCTTTCCTGTTATTCCAAATGAAATTGAGTATTGTTCTTTCAAGGTCCACAAAATATTGTGTTGGGATTTTGATAGGCAGTGCATTGAATCTGTAGATTGCCTTTGGTAGAATTGCCATTTTTACTATGTTGATCCTACCAATCCAGGAACATGGGAGAGCTTTCCATTTTCTGATATCCTCTTCAATTTCTTTCTTCA
>PVIH01017228.1:0-14394 GCA_004025045.1 Sigmodon hispidus
TGGGAGGGGGAAGAGACCTTGAATAAGGATATACAGGGATGAAAAAAAAATTCAGAGGGAAAGATGAACACAAAGAAAATATAGGTGTAGCAATCTTATTTGTATTTCTTCCCTTGATAAGCCATGCCTATCATTCTTATCCTCTGTATAGTTATTGTTAACTCTTCCACATTTTAAATTCTTTTTACTGTGTTTTTTTCTTTTGATAAATACAAAATAAAGAAGGAAGAAAAAAATTTAAAAAAAAGAAAAATAATTAAATAAGACTGTGACAGTGAAGAGTTACAGATGAATAACAATATATTTTGAAGGTTTTTTTAAACAGAAAAAATATACATGAAAATACAAACACCATGTTTCTAGTGATAATTACTTCAAAATGCCTTAAGCAAGAAAACACTGCTTAGCTTAGATTCATTTTTTTTTCTGAGAAATATACACACTCCTTTTCTTTGAATAAGAACATCTCTATTTTCCTTTGCAGAACACAATATAAATCATTCCACCAGAAAAGTCAGAAGGTTTAGATACAGTATATGAATCAAAGGGATGTGTATTTCAAAGATAGCAAAAATAAGAGCTGGATCTTTGTATAGGCAAATGCTACTTAATTCAAAGATTACTTTGTGTAATAATTACTTAGAAATTTTCTTTTTCTGATGGATCACACAGTAAGGGAGAATACAAGAGCTGGCAGAGAGAGACCACTATATTGGAAATGTGGTGGAGCTAAATCAGGAAAAGAAAGGATAAATGACAAGTGAGTCTCTATATTCAATAGAATCTGAAAGATATAGCAAAGCTAGTACATTCTCTCTTTTGGTTATCTAAGTGTCGGTGGCCCAATAGCGCTGGCTAGCACTTAAAAACTGTATGAGTTAGAATAGTTACAATGGACTGTACAAAGAGACATGAGCTCATGAGCTCTCGAAGATGTATAAAACTTATAAAGTTCAAGGAGATGCACAGACACCCTGGGTGCCAATAACAGGACGAGACACACGCATAGCTATGCATGCAGAAGGAACCATGCAACACACTATGTGGTATTAATCAAAGAATAAAAAACATAGAGAATTGAAAGATTATAAAGGATAGTAAAATCCAGTCAGAAATATTTGTATTTTGTATAATTAGTGCTGAGGCATTGAATAATAATACAATAAAACACAAGAAAAACCAAAGGGAGCAATGAACATCATCAATATAGCAGGTCTTCGGGTACAATAATCCTCACACCCAGACTTTAAAAACAAATGTACTTCCCAGATAGACACAGAGTGTATTTATACACTTATTGTTATATTTATATGCTGTAATGTTACTTATATACATAACAACAATTAAAGAGACAGAGGTCGTGAGTTTGAAAGAGAGAAGGGGAGGTAAGAAGGAGCTGGAGTAAAAAGGAATATTGTAATTTCAAAATCTAAAAAAAATTAAAAATCTAAACTTAAATTTTGACAAAGAATGTGAAATTATAAAAAGTATCTAATTGCAAGGTTAAAAATGAACAAAAAATCCTAGAACAGCCAAATGAGCTGAAATAAAGAACTCAGTGAACAGTTTTAATAGTATATATGTATAAGAACAAAGAGAAAATTTACAAAATAAGAAATAAAATAATTTTAAGAGAAAAATGAATAGATGATGGACAATTTGAAAAGACAGAAGAGGGTATGAGAAGTACGAGGGGAGAGCAGCACACGCAAAGCCAGAGACACTGTGAAACGAGGGATGCTGTAGGACTGAACAGTATTTATAGAAATAAATCTCCAGCATTTTTTAAAATGATGAAATGTATAAAGTCACTAATTGAAAAACAAGAATGAAAATCAACTCAGAAAAGATTTAAACCAAATCTATAGAAAGATGTAGGGGGCAGCTGTTGATTTTTTAAAAAACAGACTGGCTTTAAATAGATTTCTCTATATGCTGAAGTAATTGAGATTAAGGTTGTGAAATGTACAAAACCCAAGAGTGAGCACTTCTAACAGACTAGAAGGATGGAACTCTGTGAAAAAAGAGAAAAAGAGGGAAAAAATGATTCTGAATTTTGAAAAAAAAATATTAGAAGAAATTAAAGGGGAGTGAAAATGTAAATACCATCCCTGAATACAATGATAGTGTATTTGGGAAGCATCTGTGGACTCACAGGATGTGTTCAATACAAATAAAACCAACAGTGTAGAGGGTAAGGGCAGAGCATTTGGAAGACCTCAGAACAATCCCTATGATTATTTTAAAATAAAACTTGGCTTATTTAAAAAGTTTTTCTTCTATAGCTACCACTGCTAAATAAAATTATTTTAAGTATCCTTTCTAGTTGCAAAGCAAGAAAACTACAAACCAATGCCCTGCAGGATGGAAGGGTGGGGTTAGATGGAAAGTCACACTGTGTTACTGAACAATCAATGAATCAAGGAAGAAATTAGGAAAGAAATCTAAAAATGCTCATAAGAAAGTACAAGAGAAAGACACCATAATAAACCCATGCAAGATCCAAACCACTACTGAGAGAGACAAGTGAGTGACACTGACACTAGGGAGGCCCACAAAGCATCTCTTGCTGCACCTCCAGGAATTCAAAACAAAAGCAAGTATATTTCTTGAGTTGTGATCAAACTCTGGACAGGAAGCAACATAAGAAGGAAGGGTAAACTTTCCTTCATGTGAGGAAGACATGGCAGCCTGACATTGTGGTGGCTCCTTGTTCCCATCCTATCTGTGGAACGGAGGGCAAAGCAGGATTCTAAGCCTGTGCTGTGAGACCCACTCCTAACTAAGCATCATAAGCTCAAAACAGCACTGACAGCTAGGACCAAAGGTCGGAACAATGAACTAATGGAAGGCATTTCACATTCAAATCACAGCAAGAAACCACACTCAAAATAAGTAGAAGAACAGTAACAACTATCAGAGCACAAATAAATGAGATAGAGGCTAAGAAGTTTATAAAAGATCAATGAAAGAAAAACTATCCCTCCAAATGATCCGATTCACACTGATTCACACTGTAAAAGAGATGAATTTTATTGAGACAAAGCCCAATGTGCTCAACCCAAACATTGTTAAAATAAGAAACAAGTTTGGAGGGGCTGAAGAGATGGCTCAGCGGTTAAGAGCACCGTCTGCTCTTCCAGAGGACCCGGGTTCGATTCCCAGCACCCATATGGCAGCTAACAACTGTCTGTAGTTCCAGTTCCAGGCAAACACCAAGGCAAATAAATAGAAATAAATAAATAAAGTTTTTTTTTTTTAAAAAAAAAAAAAAGAAACAAGTTTGGAAACATGAATTATCAAAACTTGATAGCAGCAACATCAAATTATCTGAGTTACAAAGAAAACAATCCCCCGGTTTTGGGACCAGGTGCTGTCTGTAGAGTGTGTCCCCATGCACTCTGAAGCAGACAGAGATAAACTCGGTATGCCAGGGTCCCCCCAGATGCTGCTAAGAGAATTTGCACTGCTACCCGCCTCCAACTGAGCAAACAGACAAGGACAGAGGACTCTGAAAGACAGACTCAGACTCCGCCCAAAGGTGAGGTGGGTCCAGCAGGTGCCAGCACCTGAATCCCTGCCAGGGAAAATTGTGTTCCGGTTGGGTTCTGGTTCCGGATCCAGGACCAGGTGCTGTCTGTAGAGCGTGTCGTCATGCACTCTGTAGTAGACGGAGATAAACTCTGACTGCCATGGTCCCCCCATCTGCTGCTGAGGGAATTTGCATGGTCACCCCACCTCCAACTGCTCAAACAGAAGGATTGAAGACTTGAAAGTCAGTCCCCTGCCCAGAGCAGAGGTAGAGATTGAACAGACCTTTAGTTCAGAGGTGACAGGAGACACACAAGCCCGGGTACCACAACTGACCAGCAGCCACCTAATCATGAACCACTGAAGCCATGGGCAGACGCCAGTGCAAAAATTTACATTATAATTTGAAGAACAAGGTAACTCCAGAAGAAAGAGGCGATCCTACAACTATAAGATCTGAAATGAGCAATGAAGCAGAAACAGAAGGGAGCAACACCAAAAATTCCTTTATGATGATCATCGAAGCTCTCAAAGAAGATATAAAAATTGCCTTAAAGAAATAGAAGAAATTACAAACAAAAAATTGGAAGAGATGAACAAATCTATGAAAGAAAACCAAGAAAAAGTAAACCAAAAATGAAAGAAACATGCCAGGAACTAAAAGCTGAAATAGAAGCAATAAAAAAGGCACAAAATGAGGCCAAGATGGAAATAGAAAACCTGAAGAAAAGAACTGAAACCACAGATACAAGCATAACCTGCAGAGTTCAAAGATGGAAGATAGATCTCTGAAGTAGAAGACTCAGTAGCTCAAATAGATATATCAGTCAAAGAAAATGCTAGAACCAAAAAAGCGATAACTCAAAACATTCAGGAAATCTGGGACACCGTGAAAAGACCTAATTTGAGAATAATAGGAATAGAGGAAGAAGAAGAATACCAGCTCAAGGCACAGATAATGTTTTCAATAAAATCTTAGAAGAAAACTTCCCTAACCTGAAGTACGAAATGCCTATAAAGATGCAAGAAGCTTGCAGAACACCAAATAGATATGACCCCCCAAAAAAGTCAGTGCACCACATTATAATCAAGCCACAAAACATACAGAACAAAGAAAAAATTTTAAGAGCTGCCAAAGAAAAGCCAACTTACCTATAAAAGCAGACCCATCAGAGTATTGCCTGACTATTCAATGGAAATGATGAAAGCTAGAAGGGCTTGGTCAGAAGTTATACAGATGCTAAAAGAGCATGGCTGCCAAACTAGAATACTATACCCTGCAAAATTATCAATCACCATAGATGGAGTAGACAAGATATTCCATGACAAAGTCAGACTGAAACAATATCTGTCTACCAATCCAGCACTAAAGAAAGCATTAGAGAGAAAACTCCAACCTAAGGACCCCTGATACACCCATGAAACCACAAACAATAATTTCACAGAAGAATACTCCAGAGAAAGGAAATACAAACAAGTTACCACCAAAAATGGCAGGAAATATCAATCAGTGGTCACTAATATCCCTTAATATCAATGGACTAAACTATCCTATAAAACAACACACACTAACAAGATGGATACAACAACAGCAGCCATCCTTCTGTTGCCTACGGGAAACACACCTCAACCACAAAGACAGACACAGGCTCAGAGTAAAGGGTTGGGAAAAGATTTTCCAGTCAAAAGGTCCTAAGAAACAAGCTGGGGTTGCTATCCTAATATCTAACAAAGTAGACTTTAAGCTAAAAGCAATTAAAAGGCACAAAGATAGTCATTACTTATATAGCACTGGAAAAATTGGTCAAAAGGAGATTTCAATCTTGAATATTTATGCCCCTAATATAAGGGCAACTACTTATGTAGAAGAAACACTGTTAAGCTCGAATCCCACATCAATTCTCACACCCTAATAGTGGGAGACTTCAATACCCCACTTTCTACCCAGGATAGGTCAAACAGACAGAGACTCAACAGAGAAATAAGGAGTCTAAAAGAGGTTATGATGCAAATGAATTTCATAGATATCTACAGAAGCTTCCACCCAAACACAAAGGAATATACATATTTCTCAGCTCCTCATGGAACTTTCTCCAAAACTGACCACATAGTTGGTCATAAAGCAAATATCAACACATACAAAAAAATAGAAATAATCCCTTGTAACATATCGGACCACCAGGGCCTAAAGTTAGAGTTCAACAACATCAAAACCCAAAGAAAGCCTACCAACTCATGGAAACTAAACATCACTCAGCTGAACCATCTCTGGGTCAAGGAAGAAATTAAGAAAGAAATCAAAATCTTCCTAGAATTCAATGAAAATGAATCTAAAATGTATCCAAACTTGTGGGACACAATGAAATCAGTCTTAAGAGGAAAATTCATAGCACTAGATGCCTATATGAAAAACCTTGAGAAATCCCACACTAGAGACCTAACAGCGCAGCTGAAAGCCTTAGAACAATTAGAAGCAAACTCACCTAGAAGGAGTAGACGGCAGGAAATAATCAAACTTAGAGCTGAAATCAATACAATTGAAACAAAAAGAATAATACAAAGAATCAACGAATCTTAGAGTTGGTTCTTTCAGAAAGTTAACAAGATAGATAAGCCCTTAGCCAAACTAATCAAAAAACATAGAGAGAGTGTCCAAATCAACAAAATCAGAAATGAAAAGGGGGACATAATAACAGACACTCAGGAAATACAGAGAAAAATCAGGTTATATTTTGAAAATCTGTATTCCACTAAAATGGAAAACCTAGAAGAAACAGACAGCTTTCTGGACAGGTACCATCTACCAAAATGAAATGAAGATCAGATTAATTACCTAAATAGGCCTATAACCCTTAAGGAAATTGAAGCTGTCATTAAAAACCTCCCCAAAAATAAAAGCCCTGGTCCAGATGGTTTCAGTGCCGAATTCTACCAGACATTCAAAGAAGAATTACTATCTTTACTCCTCAAACTATTTCACACAGTAGAAACTGAAAGAATATTGCCAAATTCCTTTTATGAGGCCACAATTTTCCTAATACCCAAGCCACTCAAAGACACAACAAAGAAGGAGAACTACAGACCAATTTCTCTCATGAATAATGATGCGAAAATTCTCAACAAAATTTTGGCAAACCGTATACAACAATGTATAAAAGATATCATCCACCATGACCAAGTAGGCTTCATACCAGAAATGCAGGGCTGGTTTAACATATGAAAAACTGTAAACATTATCCATCATATAAACAAACTAAAGGAACAAAACCACATGATCATATCCTTAGATGCTGAAAAACCCTTTGACAAAATCCAACACTCCTTTATGATAGAAGCCCTGGAGAGATCAGGAATACAGGGAGAATACCTAAATATAATAAAGGTGATTTACAAGAGGCCGACACCAGTATCAACATTAATGGAAAAAACTCAAAGCAATTGCACTAAAATCAGGAACTAGACAAGGATGTCCTCTCTCCTCTTATCTATTCAATAATGTTCTCGAAGTTTTAGCTAAAACAATAAGGGAATGAAAAGAGATTAAGGGGATACAAATTGGAAAAGAAGAAGTGAAGCTATCTCTATTTGCAGATGATATGATTGTATACATAAGTGACCCACAAAAATCTTCCAAGGAACTGCTATGGCTGATAAACATCTTCAGCAATGTAGCAGGATACAAGATTAACTCAAAGAAATAAGTAGCCCTTCTATACACTAAAGATAGAAGAGCCGAAAAAGAAATAAGGGAAACATTACCGTTCATAACAGCTGAAAATAGTATTAAATACCTTGGAGTAACTATAACCAAAGAAGTAACAGACCTGTTTGACAAAAATTTTAAATCACTGAAGAAAGAAATTGAAGAGGATATCAGAAAATGGAAAGCTCTCCCATGTTCCTGGATAGGTAGGATCAACATAGTAAAAATGGCAATTCTACCAAAGACAATCTACAGATTCAATGCACTGCCCATCAAAATCCCAACACAATATTTTTTGGACCTTGAAAGAACAGTACTCAATTTCATTTGGAATAACAGGAAAGCCAGGATTGCCAAAACAATTTTACTCAACAAAAGAACCTAAAGAGGTATCACCATCCCTGACTTCAAGTTATACCATAGAGCTACAGTAGTAAAAACAGCCTGGTACTGGCATAAAAACAGACTTGTGGATCAATGGAATAGAATTGAGTATTCAGGCATTAATCCAAAAACCTATGAACACCTGATCTTTGACAAAGAGGCCCAAAATATTCAATGGAAAAAAGATAGTATCTTTAACAAATGGTGTTGGCATAGCTGGATGGAAGTGTGTAGAAAAATGCAAATAGATCCCAGCTTGTCACCCTGCACAAAACTCAAATCCAAGTGGATCAAAGACCTCAACATAAACCCAGCCACTTTAAACTTGGTAGAAAAGAAAGTAGGAAATACCCTCCAACAAATTGGCACATGCGACCACTTCCTAAATATAATACCAGTGACACAGACACTAAGAGCAACAATCAATAAGTGGGATCTCCTGAAGCTAAGAAGCTTCTGTAAAGCCAAAGACACTGTCAATAGGACAAAACAACAGCCTACAAAAAGGGAAAAGATTTTCATCAACCCTACAAGTGATAGAGAACTGATCTCTAAGATATATAAAGAACTCAAGAATCTAGAGCCCAAAACCTTGAATAACCCAATCAAAAAAATGGAGTTCAGATCTAAAAAGGGAATTCTCAGCAGAAGAATTACAAATGGCTGAAAGGCACCTGAAAAAGTGTTCATCATCTTTAGCCTTCACAGCAATGCAAATCAAAACAACTTTGAGATACCACCTGACATCTGTCAGATTGGCTAAGATAAAAGGCACAGAAGACAGCCTATGCTGGAGAGGTTGTGGAGCAAGGGGAACAATCCTCCATTGTCGGTGGGAGTGTAAGCTTGTTCAGCCACTTTGGAATGCAGTATGGTGGTTTCTCAGAAAACTGAGAATCAATCTCCCCAAGGACCCAGCAATACCACTTCTGGGTGTATACTCTAATGATGCACAGTCATACTCCAAAGGCATTAGCTCAGCTATGTTCATAGCAGCATTATTTGTAATAGCAAGAACCTGGAAAAAACCTAGATGCCCCTGAACTGAAGAATGGATTAACCAACTGTGGTACATCTACACAATGGAGTACTACTCAGCAGTAAGAAAAAATGATATCCTAAAATTTGCAGGCAAATGGATGGATTTGGAGAATATCCTCCTGAGCAAGGTATCACAAACTCAGAAAGATAATCAGGGGATGTACTCACTCATCTCTAAATGGTCTCTAGACAAACAAAGAAGAAAAAAGCAAAGCATGCCCAAGCTCCAAACCACAACCACTGAAAGCTTAGGATCAGAAATACCCTGGACTGACTCCTTGGATTCCATTCCCCTTAGAGGAACACCTGACTCACTCTTGATGGGGGGGGGGAGAAAGCTGGATCTGCCAGGAGTGGAGACTGAACTAAGCAATATTGGGTCAGTGGGACCATGGGACTGTCTGCTGCCTGCCCAGGGAGGGGATGGGGAGTTGTGGAGAAGAAAGAATGACCTGATGTGGAGGGAGGGGGAAGGGACCTTGAATAAGGATATGCAAGGATAGAAAGTGTGACTTCTTTGAAAAAATAAATAAATAAATAACAAAAAAACCGAAACAAAAAGAAACTAAACAATTCAGAAAATACAAAAAAAGAAAGAAAGAAAACAACCCCATGTTTAACAACTACCAAAAATATCATAAGAATAACTAGGTTGCATGGAAGCTGGGTCAGTATTAAAGTGCTTGCCAATCAAGTATGAGGATCCATGTTCAGATATCTAGTCTTATTTAAAGGGGATGCATTGTATGTCTCTGTGACCCTTATGTTGGGAAAGGACAAATGAATCTTTGAGGATTTCTGATCAGGAAGTCTGAATCAGTCAATGAGCTCCAAGATTGGTGAGACAGTCTGGATCAACAATTAACATAATAATAGACAACACCTGACCACTGGCCTTCACATGCACATCTATAGGTGAGTGTTTGTACACACACACACACACACACACACACACACAAACCAAAGAGCTCTACAATGAAAACTTCAATACATAAATAAATGAATAAGAAACTTAATTATAGAAGGAAAGACTGTTTTATTAAACACACACAATAGAAAGAATACACCTTACTAGAGTACAAAAGTCTGTATTTTCAAAATGTTCATGTTATTCAAAAACTAGAAAATTCAATTTAGGTTACTCAATTAAAAAAAAATTAAAAAAAAATAAAAACTAATCACTTCTATTTCAGAACTAGAAAATCTGCTAAAATATTCTAGGTCTAGGGGTGGAGCATGGGGTTGGGAAAAAACTGAATACCCAAAGCTACCTATAGACAAAAGAACAACAAGGAACAATGAAATTCTAACTGCCAAATATAACACAAAGCTGTAACATTGAAATCACAATACTAAGCTAAAAACAGGCATACAGACCAATGGAATAGAACTAAGACCCTAAACTGAACCCTATAAACAAGCTATATGCAATTGGTGCTTAATCAATGTTTAATGTGAGCACTCTAGAAAAATAATCTTTTCAATACATGGTACTGAGAAAACTGAATACCCATATGTGAAGAATTTAAACAATACCTCTATTTCTTACTACAAACAAAAATTGACACAAACATATACATGTAATACCTGAAACAGTGACTGAGTTTAAAAGATAACACTACAAAACATAAGAAACATGGAAAGAGCAAAATGTTTTAAGGGAAACCCGAGAAAGTAAAGGGAAGAAGGGACTTCCCACGATAGATACATTCTGTGCATCCCCTGGGAAATAGCAGGGTAAAAAAGCAACCGAGAGAGAGAGAGAGAGAGAGAGAGAGAGAGAGAGAGAGAGAGAGAGAGAGAGAGAGAGAGAGAGAGAAAATGTACCAAGAAGTTGACATAGAAGACACTTTTAAAATTAATTAATCTAATTTAAGATTGGATATTTTTATCCACATGGGCATTCCTTTATTCTTAAATATATTTTAATTAAAGTGTAACAAATATAATTCCACTGTTTCTCGCTTTTCTCTCCTCCCTCTAACCACTTCTATGTATCCCACCCACTTACTTCCTCTCAAACCCATGGCCTGTTTTTCCTTTAATTGTTAATTTTTATATATGTATTTTTTGGGGGGGCTTTGACATGTCCTAACATTTTTTTATTGCAGAAGATTTTGTTTTAGTTCTGACACATATGCCTTCTTTCTATAGCACATGCGCATCCCATTCTACATGAAGGTAAGAAGCCAAACTCTTTCCAAGAAGCTGTTTTGTAAAAAGGGTTGATTTAAGAAGCCTGTCAAGCATTTTTTTCTCTCACACAACAGTACAACTAAATTTTATTGATATCTGATGTATGGACAGAGATAATATGTAGTAGACTATGTGTTTCACTATTAGAAGAAATGGAGAACAGATAAGAATGCATGACTTGCTTACAGGAAACTTTACCGTCAAGTTTGTTTCTATATTTCTGTAGACCTGATACTATTGTGCTGATAATAAAAATTCTATACTAATAAGTTTGTCCCACATACTATATTTCAGTTAGTTTTTACTTGAAGAATGTAATATGACTGAAGGGAAACATCAAATTCCCAGAACATAGAAAATACTAGCTACCCTGAAAACATTTCCTACTAAGTCCATTTCTTTTTTTTTTTTTATAAGTATATACATATATAAATACAACCTGCGAGTCTGTTTGGTGTAACTTGTATGTATAATATTTCAGGAATAATTATTTAAAATTAAATGATCAGCTCGGGGGCACTTCTCTTAGGATTGTTAATTCTTTCTCTTCTCACTCTCTCCTGGCCTGATGTTCTTTGTCTAGGGTGACCTCCATGAATTTACCCCTTCCATCATCCTGTCTATTTCTGTTACCATTCTCTTCTTTAGGCAGTCATGTTGCTAAGGGATCATCAATAGCTTTGCTGTCACTTCTAGAAGACAAAATCTAACAACAGATTTTCTTGTATCCTGGTTGTTAGAATCTTTCTGCCTCAGGAAATGTTTCCCGAGCCTTAGGTGTGGAAGTTGTGAGAGCTACGTTTTTCTGAGGTATAAGAATAAATAAACTTAGAATGAGTTATGGGTTATGCTGAGTTAGTTAGACTGTAGTAGAAGATTCTCCTCTGCACTCCATGATCTCACTAGCCCTGGAAAGTTGCATAGAGCTAGGGTTAGGGTTAGTGTAAAGGGGAAGTCCAACGAGCAGGAAAAAACTGATCAATATCTGGAATATATAAGATTTTTTTAAAAGATCATGAAAAAAATGACAAAATTAAAAACTGAGGTGTAGGTCTGGTTAGAGTTTTCAATTGAAGAAATAAACATAGATAAGGAATGTCTCAAAAAGTGTTTAACAACTTTAGTGTTATCTAGGAAAACAGAAATTAAAAAGAAAAAAACCATTGAGATTTTATCTCACCCCTGTCACAGTGTCCAAGATCAATACAACAACTGAAAAACAAGTGCTGGTAAGAGTGTGTGAAAAAGAAAACCCCATCACTGAAATGCAGATTGGTGTAGCTGCTGTGGAAATCAGTGATGAGAATAGACCATATTAGCTAGTTACAAATATCACACTTTCAATATGCCCAAAGGACTCAACATCTTATGCCACTTGCTCACCACTGTCCATTGACCACTCCATCCAATTCACAATAACCCCTAGTATTGAAGCATTTTAAATGTCCTTCAACGGATGAATCAAAATGTAATCTATAAACACAATAGAGCACTATTTAGCTATAAAGAACAATGGAACATGAAATTTGCAGGGAAATGGATGGATCTAGAAAGACTATATTGGTTGAAGTAACCAAGATCCAAAAAGACAAGGTCTTTCTCATCTGTACTTCCTAGCTCCAAATCTTCAAATGTGAGTTGGTAACTGGGAGGATCCTCAACCAAGGACATACAGGTGAACTATGAGAGACAGATAGGGAGTGGATCTGGAGAAGAGGAGAGGTGGAGAGAAATGGGAAAGTGTAGAGAGAGAATGAAAACTGTAACAGGATATATTGCATAAGAAAGGAACCTATTTGCTTTTTGATAAAAGGAGAATAAAAAAATAGGAATTATACTTTAAATGAGATAGACATGTATAATTGGATTTAAATGTTATATAATGCATATATGTGTTGAAATATTGTATCATATATCATAAATATGTTTAATTTCTGTATGATCATTTAATTTTTGTGGATGTAAAGGCTAATTTTGGAGAAAGGTGGATAATGAGTAAAAAGATATATGAACTAAGAATTAGGGGGTCTCAACATATTTTCATTAAATGTGGATCATTATTAGAAAGAACCCTGAGATAAGGAGATGGGAAGAAGAGAGAGTGACTGGGTGGGCTGGAGGGAGAAGGAAATTTAAACAAGTGGATACATGGATGAAAAATGAGACTTATTTCAAAAAAAATTTTTTAAAAAAGAAAACTAAAAAAGAAAGAATTTTGTTCATCTTTGAGTCCTGAATTATAATATACTTACTATGTTCAAGTATATAAAGAATTTAGTGAATTAAACTAGTTTTGTACACTTATGATTGAAATATAAAAATGTAGAAAATTTCAAAATATGTAAAATATTAAAAGATTTTTGGAATTATATACAGCAAATACTCCCCAAATTTTGACATACTTTTTACAAGTTAAAAGTGTCAACTTATTAAAATACCATTAAAAGAATAAAAAGAAGTGACAAAATAAGTAGTCATTGACAAGAATATAACTAAAATAGTTTTTATTTTAAAATTCACAAAGAATGCATTCAAATTTATAATATAAACAGTCACAGGGCTAATAGAGAAAGAAATAAAATGCTGGAATGATGGCCAGCATAAGAACCAACACACATCTGGGAATCCACGTGAAAAAGCCAGATGTCACAGCCTTGTCTTGTAATTCCAGCCTTGTAAGAGATGGAGACACGGAGCTTGTCAGGGAGACCATGTACTAAGAGAGGAAGAAGAAATGTCTCTGAGCATAAAACTCAAGGTTTTCCTAGCTCTCTCTCTCTCTCTCTCTCTCTCTCTCTCTCTCTCTCTCACACACACACACACACACACACACACACACACACACCTGCACATATATAAATTCGTATATGCATGCATAAAATAGACACAATCAAAAATAAATAATAAGCAATTTTTGACATTTTGCAAAAAAGAAACTGAGTGTCTAGTAAATATAAGGAAAGGTGTTCAACATCATTAGTTTCCAGAGAACTTTAAGGCAAAACCCACAAAACCACAATAAAATACCATTACATGCTGACCAGAATGGCTAAAAAAAATAATAAACCACAAGATGAGCATTACTGATTTTTCCTTTGCCTTGGGCTTCAATATGGTTTGGCACAGAACTGTTTCTAATTCTGTCTTTATTTAAAATTTTGATATTTGGTCATCGTGGATTTTTCATTACTTTTTATTTGAAAAGGTACTTATTAAAATATTGTTTACCTTGATTTATTGCCATTTTAAATGTACCCTTAAATTTTTGGCCACAGAACAGTACTACATTTACATTTACTTCATCCTTTTCCTAGTCTTTCTGACTGGGTTATTTTGGTGATGAGAAATTTAAAGAAAAGAATATTCTCCATTCTATGCTCTTCCTGCCCACCCTCTCACACTCATAAAGTCCCTTTTTACTTTCCCGGTTTCTGCAGTTACTTCAGGTATATATTCACACCTGAAGAACTGAAGTTAAGAAACACAAATGTGAGAAGGCGTGGAGTGTGTTCTTCCAGGTCTGGGCTACATCACTAAGG
>PVIH01017228.1:14494-42692 GCA_004025045.1 Sigmodon hispidus
TTTTTTTTTTTTTTTTTTTTTTTTTTTTTTTTTTTTTTTTTTTTTTTTTTTTTTTTTTTTTTTTTTTTTTTTTTTTTTTTTTTTTTTTTTTTTTTTTTTTTTTTTTTTTTTTTTTTTTTTTTTTTTTTTTTTTTTTTTTTTTCTGGCTGTTGTGGTTAGGGTACCTGGGAAAACTGCTGAGCAAGACTTTCTGTAGGGCGATATTGAGTCCATTGTGCATATGCTAAGGAGTGATGTAGCTAGGTCATGTGGTAGATTTATTTGTGGCTGTTTGAGGACTCTCCCCACTGATTTCCAGAGTAGATGCATGAATTTGCATTCCCATCAATAGTGAATAAGGGTTCCCCTTGCCTTACATCCTCACTAGAACTTCTGTCAGTTTTTTTCTTATTAGCCATTTTGACAAAGTGAGATAAATCTCCAAGTTGTTTTAATTTGTATTTTCCCTAAATGTTAATTATAATTTGAACTTTTTGAGATATACCTTGTCCATTTTTATTTCTTCTACTGATAACTCCTTGACAATTTTATGAATTCTTAATATAGTCTGGATAGTTACCCTGTCAGATACATAGCAAGAACAATTTCTCTCCCATTCTATGGGCTTCTTCAATAGATTGGTTTTTTTTTTTATCTGAACAGAAGCTTTTTGTTTTATAAGATTGTCAATTGTTGTTCTTGATCCCTTAACAAATAAACTCCTATTCAGAAACAGGGAGAGAATTTAATGACAATGTTTGAAAAGGCAATAGAAATCATAATATTTTATATTGACCTAAAATTATGTGTGGATGTGTGCATTCATGCAGATGTATGTATATATATATATTTTATTAATTATTACTATATATGCATATAATTATAATTGTGTACATAACATATATTATATATACATATATTTCATGTATGTGAATGTATGTATTAAAGACTCCAGTGCCTGGCATGAGAAGTCTCCTTTCCAGTTATTGCTCTGAGTTGCTCAAGAGACTCCAAAACAGCCTGGGCTATCATTGTTTCTCTTGAAGGTAAGTTCCTGTGCTGAAGATACCAAATACTCCAGACATAGATTCAAGCTGGATCTAACCTGAAGGCCTATTTCCTTTTCACTACCCAAAGGTCCTATACAAGCTAAAAAGATAATTTATCAGTAGTCCTTTTTATGGAAGGATGACCATGCAGAGCCAGGTCCCAAAGGGCTCAACTATAACACAGCTGCTACATGTAAAACTCAGTAAATGTCACAGAATAAAATACAGAATGATTATTAAGAATCAGATGATCAAGCCTCCTGGAGAGATGGGTTAGAGATTAAGAGCAATGGCTGCTCTTCCAGAGGTCCTGAGTACAATTCCCAGCAACCACATGGTGGCTCACAACCATCTATGATGACATCTGATGCCCTCTTCTGGCCTGCTAGCAAACATGTAGGCAGAACACTATATATAATAATTAATTTTAAAAAAAAAGACCAGATAATCAAAAAATCTACTGTGAGATTTTTCTCTTCTATAGATGACAAGGAAGCTAAACCCATTGTCTTAGTTAGGGTTTCTATTGCATTGAAGAGAAATCATGACCTCAGCAATTCTTACAAAAGAAAACATTCAGTTGACATGGCTTGCATTTAAGGGATTTAGTTCATTGCCATCATGGCACGAAGCATGGCAGCATGCAGGAAGACATGGTGCTGGAGAAGAAGCTGAGAGATATTACATCTTGACCTGAAAGCAGCAGGAAGCAATCAGAGACATTGGGTATGGCTTGGTCATATATGAGACCTCAAAGCTCACCCCCATAGTGACACACTCCCTCCTACTCCAACAGAACCATACCTCCTACAGTGACACTCCCTTTGAGCTTATGGAAGCCAATTACTTTCAAACTACACACCCATAATATCTCCACAATATTTCTGCTTAAACAAGACCCAAAGAATAGCAACATCAATAGCCATGTTAACGTGAAGGGTGGAGATATCACAAGACCCTGCCTTAGACAAAGAAATTATAGGCAATAAATTATTACTGAGAGAGGGAAAATTAGTCTTTTCAATGAGTTCCTTAATTGGTTTTCCAATACTATGCAGGCTTTCCTGAAATTATATACATACAAAGTAGCACTAAATTGATTTAGTGGTTGTATTTACATATTTATGCTTATATATAACAATAATAATAATAATAATAAAAGAGGTCATGAATTTGAGAGAGAGTGAGATGTAAGGAGGAAATATAGTATTTGGAGACAGAGACAGAGGGGTAAATGAGTAATTACATTTTAATTAAATTTTTTTTAAAACAACTGTTAAACAGAATGCCACTGTGACGCCTATTCTTGCTGCCAACTTGATTACATCTGTAATAAACTAAAACTAAAACTCAAGCAGCTGGGTACACCTGTGAGAATTATTTTTAATTAAATTATATGAAGTGGGAAGAACACCTTTAACCTGAATCTTTTGAGGTAGGTAGATCAAACTGAAATCTGAGTCACACCTTCTGTAGGCAGTCAATATAAAGGACATGAAAAAAGGAAGCTTGCCTGCTTGCCCTCACTCTTGCTGACAAGTTTATTCCTTCACTGGTATTAAAACATTCTTCTTTGGAATCCCAGCATATATTGAAGAGTAGCTGAGATTCTCAGCATTATAGACTGAGCAACTACTGGATTCTTCAAACTTTCTATTGGCAGATGGCCATTGTTGGACTAGCCAAACCACAACCTGTAAGCTATTCAAATAAATGCCATACATATGAATATGCACAATAATATATACATACTCATTCTGCTGATTATGTTCCGCCACAGAAAACTAACTAGTACAACAACTGACAAAATAAGAGAATTCAAACTTTCTAAAAATAAAACTAAATCAAGAAAGAAATGTCACAAATCATTTTAACAAGGTATTATATGATCATTTAAAAATAAAATAATTATAAAGGATAATAAAACAATAGCATTATAAGAGGGCACATGGCAGAGTAGGAGACATGAATAAACAATGAAGTACCTCCTCAGGGAGGGTGAATCAAACAGGAAGGCATACCTATGTCTGGCCAGATATGGACAAACGTAAAAAACTTGAAGTAATATTTCAATTAGAAGAAAAACAAAAATGTAATGTAATTGAAGAAAATATGTTCACTGTGTCTGAAGAAGTGAAGTGTGTTCTTCTTCATATGACAATAGATTAAACTACAGATACTGGTCCTCTACAGTGAAACTCACGTTGAAATTCTGATTCATTTTATATATTGCTTAATTTAATTTCCTAATTTTTATTTTCATCTATTATGAGACATTTTGGTGAATGGCTTTGTTTCTATGTCTTTGCATAGCTTAGGATCAGGCTAAGCTTACCACTAACAATGAGTTAAGGCTCTCTCAAAATTAATATATCTTGTGGTATTTACCAGTGAAGTCATCGTGGCCTGGAATCATGTTACCAGGAGTGTTATGCCACAAGATAAATTTCATTAATGATGATTTCCAGTCTGGTTTGGTAGTTTGAAGATTTTGTAGAATTTGTTCATTTCATCAGAGCCGCCATATGATTAGCACAGTGTCATTCAATGCCATTTAATTGCTATCTTTTATTATCTGCCACCAGCTTTTCTTATTTTTCTTATTTTGGTTACTGAGTAAAATTAGAATGTTTGTCACTTTCACCAATATTGAATCATTAAATTTTAGATTCATTAATTTTTTTTCTATTTCTTTCTCATTTTGGATTTCAAAGCTTTTTGATCAAATTTACTTAGTCTCATCTTCTGCTTAGGTGGAGCTTCATTTATTATATATATACATAAATATATATATGGCATGTGTATGTGCATACACCCATATATATATATACATATATATCTTTTAATTTTTTAAGTTAGAAGCTAAGATATAGTATGTTTTTAAATTTATAGAACATTTTGAGCCAAAATTTTTCTTTTAGTATTGTTTTATCCTGGATTATTTTTATTTTAACTGAGCACAGAATAATTTTCCTTATGAAGCTATATTAAATCAATTGGCTACATAGAAATGTGTTAGTTTCTAAATATTTCAGAGCTTTTAAAGTTTATTCTATTCCTGACCTTTACTTCATATTTCTCAGAAAACAAATATCATATGATTTCAATCAGTTTAAGCAAAGTAAGTTTTGATATACCACCCAGAACATGGGCAATTTCATTCAGTATTTTGTGCCTTTGAAAATAATGCCTAGGTTGACAGTGAACAGAGCTACTTTCCATATATATATATTAGTTTGTTTTAAGCTTAAACTGCATCAACATCCCTTTTATTCCATTTATTTTATTATTCTCCTGCTTTGATTAACTGTCAAATTGCTCATTTGAAATTTTCCAGGTCTTAGTGTCTCTTAGATCTAATCCTAACAAACTAGAAGATGGGGAATCTTTGCAAAGTTGTGTGTTCAGATTCTTGTCCTCCTGAATAAGAGCTTTCTTTAATCAGGTTCTAAAGAGCACACCCCTAGAACTGGGTTCTTATTACAAATTTCAGGAGAAGATCAGCTGGACTTGATGGTCAAAGGGGAAAGAGGTGGAGAGAAGGTAAAGGCACCTGTTCTGCCATTGTGCTCTTACATGCTGAGCCTCCACGTTTAAAGGAGTGTGTTTCAAAGCCAGCAACTGTTCTAAGACACAGTTGCCACCAAAGCCTGGTGGGTAGCCTCTCTCATCACCCAGTTTGGTCCAGGAGATGACTATGTGATTCTCCTCCAGTGAATGAATTGCAGGAAACTGTCAAAAAGCTCTGGGTTTCTCTTCACCAGCCCTATGAAAGCCTGCCACAGAAATTAATGCAAATAGAATTAACATTAAAAAGAAGACAGGAGTTCATATGACAAGCTTCATCCCAAAATTGTTTATGCTATTGTTTCCAGCAATGTCTGAGCTTTGTGGTCATTATATCATTTAATGTTTCCTATTAAATTGTCTTTATAATATGATTCATTACTGCAATTTAAAAGAGATTCATTTTGTTTAAATTTAAATTGTTCTAGTAAACTTTCTCAACACAAAACTATTCTGAGTGAAAAAAGAGACAAATATATATTAAGAGAAATATTACCAGATTGAGTAATGTTAAAGAAAAAAAGGCAATGAAAATTCAAAACTAAAACTAGAAAGCCTATAATAAGGAACACCGAAATATTCTCAATGGCAATTTTTCTGGCCAATAAGAATAATGCAGAATATAATTAGCTGACCAGCAATAATATTCTTCCATGACTGATGACATGGAGGTCTGTGAATAGAAATGGATAATAAACCTAATTATAAGTGTTATACTGTCAGAAAGCACAACATAGATATAGACAAGATTTGAGAAAATAAAAGTTTGTTTGTGATATATTAAAGAAAAACTTAGCAATGTAAAGCTGTGGATATGTATTACACATTTCATAAAACCTGAATATTTGGGAGAGAGCACCCAGTCAAATCCTAGGCAGACAGCTCAGGAAATTCTTAAACCTTGAATACAAAGATAAACAGCTGAGTCAGTCACACAAACCTTTAATCCCAGCACAGTGAGTGGTGACCTCCACCCTTAATCCCACAACTCCAGAGACAAAACTTCTTCTGTTTGGTGAGTTCAAGGCAACACTCCTTTAATCCTAACCTAGATAGGTATATAAGGGCTGTAGAAACCCAGAGAGAACAGAAGCTACAGAGAGAAGTTGCAGAAGTGACCAGGAGCAGGCTGAGGAAGTTGCAAAGACAGCTGGGTAAGAATTGACTGTGGTGCTTCCTCTCTCTGATATTTCAGCCTTCTCCCGATATTTGGCTCTGAGTCTCATTTGTGATACTACATAAAGCCAAAACAGCACCCGGGTAAATTATGTCAAAATAATCAATTGTTTTATACTTTTTTGTGGTCAATATAAAGACCTGAAGGCTAGAACATTATAATATGAGAAAAATATTATATGATCAAATACTATGTCCCTGGGCATATTAAAGATGAAGCCTAAAGAACATCCACTGTTTTGGCTTGGAGTTACCAATATTGTACTTAATATTTGCACCTTAGCTTTTCCATTTAAGCATCTTTTATCACAGGCAAGGATAGAACATGATGGCTTTATTTAACAATCTCTTGATGGGATAACATACACTATGGGCTAGAGAATACAGTGACTATTCTCTCCTGACTTAAAACATTCCACATCTATAAAGGACTGAACATACATCCACTCAGAAAATACTACATGGAAAAATATTAGGAGAATAGTATTATCCTCACTTTACAGGATGAGAAAAGCTGGAGCTTATAACCGATTTTAATAACATGCCAAAGCCATAAGTGTAATCAAGAGTTTAAACACTAGCTCAACAACCAAAATGTGTGCTATTCTCCAAAAACTTTTCTTCTTAAAACAGAGAATAGATGTATAAAAAAAATATCTGCACATAACACCCCCTCCAAAAAAATGTCACACAAATGAAAAGGGGTTTGAAGCTATAATGCTGATAAACAATAATGTGTTATGATGATTTAATAATTTATGTTGTTTTTAAAAACACAAAATATAAAAATAATTATGTTATTGCCAAAAAATTCAGTACTCCTCTGAATTGAGCAAGCCACATCTGAAATATTTTGCATAATTTCCCAAATCATGCTTTGACATACTTCAATATGATAAGACAAATTCAAGTTGAGAAATAAGGAAAATGAACATGAAAAAAGAATGAAAAGTGAATTGAGATTAAGGATAGAAATGTGCAGAATGGAGACAAGTGCATTATTTAAAAGCATGGCAGCCTATCAGCCAAAAATGGATCAAAGCCAGTCGCCATTCGTTCAGCACAGGGATTGTAATGTACTTGTTGCAGCTCAATACATTTCTGAGAGACCCTCTCTTAATGCATTTCTCTCATTTTACAAAACTAAAATTAGAGTAGAAGACTATAGTACATTGTTCACATTCATATCAGATTTAGAAACAGTTGAACTTATAATGTATTTTTAAAGCTTCTAGTTTACTCTAAATGCTCCATGATGGCTGTGAAAGATAGGGCTAGAAGTCCCCGAGATCAAGGGAGACTAAAACAGATGTGTTGCCTCATGAACTCACACAAGTTGTGGTTGCCTGAATAAGACCCAGGCAAGATCAAGCCAGTCAACATTCTGTCATAGAGGGGGAAATAAGTTAATGTGTTTAGACCCCTTTCTGAGGTGCTTGAATAGGTGATGGCTTCTAAGGAAGCTGCTTTTCTTTAAGGGTGTTTGTCACAGTAAGTTCACCATGATTCTGCAGATGTTCCTGTACCCATGAGTATGTGAACACAATTGGAGTCCAATGGTTTTTTAAAAGAAAAGAGCACATGAAATCTGGGATATAACTGTATTGGAGTAGGTTTTGAATGTGGGGATCAAAATATACCACATAAAATTCTCAAATTATTTTTTAAAAATCTCCCCAAATTCCAGCTATGGGAGTTTCCATTACCATCCACAATTTAAAGAGAAAGTAAGCACTGATTCATTTCTACAACCACCATTTTAAAATTCCTGATAAACTGCATCGGGGTATTTATTTAATATGATTTGTTTATAATTGTTAATGTAAGTTATATTAATTGGAAGACTTTATCCCTAAGTGGTAGATCACTTAATTTATTGTTTCACTTTTTTTTAAAAGAATGATTGCCAATATATCTTATATACAAATTTTTATGAAAGTAGTAGAAGCACGTGGCCTAAGCCATTTCCTTTTTCTTAGTCCCTAAAGACAGATCAGGGGCCTCTTCTTTTCCTGCGGTGTTAGATAGATATGAAACACATTAAATACTATTAAAAACCACTATTAACATTAATAATAAGTTCGTTTTGAAAACATAATTTGTGGAGTTTACTTTTCCTATAAATAAGTGAAGATGCTAGGGGATGGGGGCATTGGACTCCATGTTTGACAGCTGTTGGAACCTCCATCATGCCCTGGACCTTGAATGAAACACTATCGGCCAGGTAGTCTGCTGGACTACTCTCATAGCAGCCCTGCACACATTTAACAGTCTACAGATGCCTTGAGAAAGTTGTACAACAATCACAACTGCTTGCTGCTTCAGCGAAACCCAACTCCTGAACGTGTGCCCTTAACCATGACAGCTAGTCTTTGCCTGTAATTATTCCCCTCCAGGCTAGAGGAGGAGCCCATTCCCTGATTTCTCATCAGAGGAACATGATGTGCATAATGCAGGAGAGACTGCCGTGCATGATGTAAAAGGGTCAAAGCTGTTGTCCATGTAAACACAATCTGCTTGCTTGCATGAAGATCCATGGGGATAGGGGCAAACACTCTTTATGAGCTGGTAGAAGATACCCTAGCCTCCCTACCTTAACAGTCTGTAGTGGGTTTCATTATGTCTAATGTCTATCTATTGTATCATATCACTGGGAAATATACTATATTATACCACATTATACCTCTTTAATGGTCTCGTCTTGCCTCTTTTTGATACCCATCATTAATACACTGATCTGGTAAATTAAAGAAACAAGCAGCAGCAGTGGTCACAAAAGGACTCTGATGCTATAGACATTAGAGTGGCTATAACACAGTTGTAGAAGAAGCCAGCAGCCTTGATAGATATAGCAGAGAGTCATGAGAGAAGGTAGAAGCAAAGGCAGAGGTAGCTACAGAACAATACTAGGGGATGTTGACAAATGAGGTTGAAGCTAGCAGTGCCAGTCACTGCAGGAGCAATAGCAATGAGAAGCCAAGACATTTTGCAGATCAGACAGCAAGGAAGACGAAGTACAGAAACAGTAAGGAAGTTCATAGCACTTATATTACATACAGCAGAAGGCCACTGGCTCCTGAACAAGTGGAAAGAGATGTCAGGAATTAAGGGTCAAAAGACTCTCAGACACCGAAGCCCAAGATGGGTAACAGATGCCATTGTCAGTAGCTGGGGAATCCCAACACATAAGCCTGGTGATAGAAATGCTAGCCAATATCATGGGCTGGGAATCCTAGTTTCTTAAGTCGACACTAAAGTCTTAACACTTGTTACTGTGCAGCTAGGGGTCCCAAATGTCCAGTAACCTGCTACTGGGATAAGGATCACCCTGCTGCTGCTCTAGGCTGTCTGCCACTGCTGCTCACTGATGTCAGAAGCCAAGTGTTACAAAAGCCTGCCAATGCTCTGTGCTGGAAGGGTTTCTCTTCCCCTCCATGACCTCATTTTGATAGAGCAAAAGGATGCTGTCCAGCAGACTAGTACCAGCAGCACTGCCCTCATTTTAAGACCACGCCCAAGAACTTAGCCTTCCAGTCTGCTCCTTCACGTGGGAGCAGAAGCAGCTGAAGAGGAAGCAGCAATGGCAAGGCTCAGAACACACCCACACAATTGCTTCCCTGCTCCTGAACATCAGCTGTTGAGCGGGGGAATGAAGCCAGAATTATCACCAGCTGTTTCCCAAGCTGTTTTGGCAGCGATTCACAAAAGAATAGACTCCCCAGGCATATTCTTGAGTAATGTTACAGAAACAGAAGCCCTGTCTCCAGAAACATACAATACAGAAAGGAGACAAGTGGGCTCAAATGTTACCTTCCAGACGGGCACGCTAGTCTTCCAACACTCTCCATCAAGTTCATAGCCTAAGATTCAGACAAGTCACCAACACATGAAAAGTGTGCTTCTGTGGTATCTGTAGATTTTGGTGCCTCTGCCTTCTCATTAACTAAATCCAAATTGAACTGATTTTGATGTGAGATACTGGATGTAGTAGTAAGAAGTCAGACAATTAAAGCAACTGGTTTTCCCATTGTAGCTCCTGTTAATTACAATACAATAAATTTCCTTGAACTTTATCAGAGAGTTCTAAATAGTAAAGGGTAGGTTAGATTGCAGAGTCATTCATTTCCTACAACTGGTTCCCTATATGTAGCTTAGAGAAGATAAGAGGGGAAATACAGACTGTAATACACACGACAATTCAAGTTTCCAACTAGAGCAAACTAAGGCAAGAAATTGTATTGAGGATTACATCTGTAGTATATGTACACATCCACACACATTGCTGCCCATGTTTGTGCCTCATACTATTTCAATAGACTTGGTATAAAGTTCCTCAAGAGTATAGTAATCAATATGAAAAATGATCATTGCTCATTGGACACCATATGAATTTGTTTAAAAATATTTCACTTGGTCTCTTACAACAAAGAATATTTGGAAGTTAAACATGTTGTGCAAACATTATTATTGCAGGGATGAAAGTCCAGTAAAATGCGATTTCCATACCAAAAGCTTCCTGAGAAGTCAGAGCTAAAGTAATGCTACTGACTAGCATTTTCCTTTGAGGGTTTTTCCAAAAACATTCAAGCAATCTCACATGTCTCAGTGCATGACTGCTTTCTTGCCAAATCTAACTTGAAATATTATATTCTAAATATACATGTCACATAATCATGAATATCCTTTCCTTACTTGAATGAGGTCTGGCCAAACATTTTCCTGGCAGTTGTTATAACTATAAGAATACACTTGGATACCATAGAGCCAGCCAAGAAATTAGTAGGCTAACTGCCATGTAAGAATATGAAGATATTTATTTATTCAATATTAACAGCCTTCATAATATAGTCTATACAGCACAGAGATTGACTTTAGCCTTTCCAATGCTCTTACTGATAGAATAATAAAGAAAACTTTAGTCTGGCAAAGTACCACTATGAAGTTAATTAACATCTTTATTTTATCTAATGATGTAGAAAAAATTAAACATGTAAAAATAAAGGATAACGTACATTCATCTACAGAAACAGTGAATTGGGGCTTTATTAAAGAAAAATATTTGTCTTCCCACTACTATGCCCATTGATTTCAGAATGTTGGTCTCTGCACACTAATGTCTTTATTTCTTCTAGCTACCTTTTAACACCAGTTATGACCTCTACTATAAAGCTCAATAGATGTTCCATGGACTCACATCCTTCCCTTATGCTCAAGAACAAAAATAGTCTAATTTATGTGTGATGTTAGCAGTGGACTACATATTTTTTGTAGCTACCATTTATCAGGCTGAGAAAATGGCTTTATTTTTTGATTACTTAGAATCTTTCCCTCACCATGAATGGATATTAAAGTTGTCATAAGATTTTCCTGCATCAACTAAAATGATCATATGTTTCTTTTCTCTCAGTCTGTCAGCATAGTGAATTCACCAGATTGTGTTGATTCATTTTCAAAAGTTAATATGGTCTTGTATATTTAGGGTAACCCCTACCTGGTCATGTACTATTTATTGTATAGTTGTATATGATTTAAGATTTTTCCATCAGTGTTCATAAGGAATGTTGGTCTCTGCTTTTCATTTTTATTGATGTGTTTTTCAAAGCTTGACATTTTAAGATAAAACTTGCTTTATGGAATCAGTGGGATTTACTTTGTATTAGTAAAAATCTGCTAACTATTGAATTGCATAAAATTTTCAATGAATAATCTTATGCTGGAAGTAACATTATAATCCTGTTGAATCTTATGCTTAGGGCATCACCAGATATTATCAAGGGTCTGCCAAGGCTCATGTCCTCCCTCTTCCCCTGCTTTGTCTCTTTGCCCTTTTACTTTCCCTGCATTTTTTCAACCTCCTTGCTGTTGTCTTGTTCTTCTCTTTAGCTAATTTCCCCTTGCCTTTCTTTACAAGCTTTCCATAATATATAAGCTGTTCTTACTAACATCCCAGGCTAAGTCAGACCTTAGGCTTGATTGGCTAATGGGCTATGTAGCTGGTCAGCTCCTGGTGTAAGGAGTATTTGACCTACAACCGGGGCACTCTTCAGCTTCAAACTCTACTCAATATCTGATATATTAGAAACTCTCTCAACTTTCCTTTGGCAGCACAACTTGTTCAAAACCAAGGTAATTTTTGCACTGGCGTCTGCCCATGGCTTCATGATTAGGTGGCTCCTAGTCAGTTGTGGCAAGAGGGCTTGAGTGTCTCCTGTCTCCTCTGAGCAAGGGGTCTGTTCCTTCTCTTATTCTGCTCTGGACAGATGTCTGAATTTCAAATACTCAGTCCTTCTCTGATGATGCAGTTCACCCTGGAGGCAGGTCCTGAACGTGCAAGGTCCCCTCTTTTAGATGTGGCTGGAGGAGCCCCTCACTGCCAAACCCTAGCTCCTGTCTCCTAGAAAAAGCTGAGATCAGAGTCTAGGGATTGACCCTGGACCCGGAGAGCAAGTCTCCGGAAGACGACATTTTTTTCATACACAGTTTCAATTGTTTTCACAATAAATCTTTAGTCTTTGCTATGTTCTCTACTCAGCTCTGTGCAGCAGGACAAACAGGTCACCACACAAACCTCTGGTACTCAACTTCATTTGGAATAACAGGAAAGCCAGGATTTCCAAAACAATTTTGCTGAACCTCAGGAGGCATCACCATCCCCGACTTCAAGTTATACTATACAGCTACAGCAATAAAAACAGCCTGGTACTGGCATAAAAACAGACTTGTGGATCAATGGAATAGAATTGAGTATTTGGGCATTAACCCAAAAACCTATGAACACCTGATCTTCGACAAAGAGGCTCAAAATATTCAATGGAAAAAAGGTAGTATCTTTAACAAATGGTGTTAGCATAGCTGGTTGGTAGTGTGTAGAAAAATGCAAATAGATCCAAGCCTGTCACCCTGCACAAAACTCAAATCCAAGTGGATCAAAGATCTCAACATAAACCCAGACACTCTGAACTTGATAGAAAAGAAAGTAGAAAATACCCGCCAACAAATTAGCACAGGCAACCACTTCCTAAATATAATACCAGTGGCATAGACACTAAGAACAACAATCAATACATGGGACCTCATGAAACTAAGAAGCTTCTGTAAAGCCAAGGACACTGTCAATAGGACAAAACGACAGCCTACAGAATGGGAAAAGATTTTTACCAACCCTACAAGTGATAGAGGACTGATCTCTAAAATATATAAAGACTTCAAGAAACTAGAGCCCAAAACCTTGAATAACCCAATCAAAAAATGGAGTTCAGAACTAAAAAGAGAATTCTCAATGTAAGAATTACAAATAGCTGAAAGGCACTTGAAAAAGTGCTCAATTTCTTTAGCCATCAGAGAAATGCAAATCAAAACAACTTTGAGATACCACCTGACACCTGTCTAATTGGCTAAGATAAAATACACAGAAGACAGCCTATGCTGGAAAGGTTGTGGAGCAAGGGGAACACTCCTCCATTGTTGGTGGGAGTGTAAGCTTGTTCAGCCACTCTGGAATGCAGTATGGTGGTTTCTCAGAAAACTTGGAATCAATCTCCCCAAGGATCTAGCAATTCCACTTCTGGGTATATACTCTAAAGACACACATTTGCACTCCAAAGGCATTAGCTCAACTATGTTCATAACAGCATTACTTGTAATAGCAAGAACCTGGATACAACCTAGATGCCCCTCAACTGAAGAATGAATTAACAAACTGTGGCACATCTACACAATGGAGTATTACTCAGCAGTAAGAAAAAATGATATTCTAAAATTTGCAGACAAATGGATGGATTTGGAGAATAGCCTACTGATCGAGGTCTCACAAACCCAGAAAAATAAGCAGGGAATGTGGACTCTAAACAAAAAAGCAAAAAGCAAAGCATGTCCAAGCTGCAAACCACAACCACTGAACAGCTTAGAATCTAAAACACCTTGGACTGGCACCTTGGAGCCCACTCCCTCCAGAGGAACACCTGACTCAGTCTTGATGTTGGGGTGAGGAAACTGGATCTGCCAGGAGTGGATGCTGAACTAAGCCATATTGAGACATTAGGACTTTGGGACCTTGGGACCTCCTGCCCTTGCTGGGGAGAAATGGGGAGATGTGGAGAAGAGAATGTAACTGGAGGGGGTGGGAGAGAGATGGGACCTTGAACAAGGACATACACAGATAGAAAATGTGACTTTATTCATAATAATAAAAAAGTCACACAAAAAAGAAAAATATCCTTTTTGTTACAAATCGAAAAATGTTTTAGCTTAATTACATTTTATTTTTTAAAAATATGATTAATAAGTTAATGGATTTATTCAAACAAACAAAATCAATGTAAGCTTCAGAAACTGTGTGATGTGAGGCTTAAATGTGTAAGGATGCCATTGGCCCGTGTGTTTGAACGACTGGTTCTCAGATGGTGACACTGTTTTGAAAGGTTGTGAACTTTTATGAGTTAGAGCCTTGCTGGAGAAAGCCAATCACTGGGGTCAGGCTTGAGGTTTCATAGGCAGACCCAACCTCCTCTTCTTCTGCTATGATTACTAACTACGTGTGCAATGAGATCAGCCATCCTCATATTCCTCCATCATGGTTTCCCACCATGTACCCCAGAACTGTAAGTTAGAATGAGCTCTTCATTCCTTAAATTTCATCTTGTCAGATATTTTGTCTTAACAGTGGAGAAGGTAATGAATACACACTCAGATCTGTGGGCAGCCAGCTCTTTCCTAGTCCTGGTGGTTTCTTCATATCTGTGACTGGGAAATGCTCAGCAAAGACTATTTTCCTGTTATCAAGTTCTCTGAATGCTGTTCTCTTCTGCCCAGAATCTGCCTCAAGTCTAGCCATTGTGATCAAGCTTGACTCACTCTTCTCCAGAGACCCTGGGATTTTATTGGGTTCCTCCCATCCTCATACAATAAATTGGGATAACTGCTTCTAGGCGAGTATCTGTTTACATTCATTCTTGAGTGTCCTGCATTACGGTCACTTTATACAGCATTCTAGAAGTATGGCTTTTAACACATTCCTAAGGCTTATTTAAAAAATTTGTTCAGTTGGACAGTGTATTAATTCTAAAATTATATTATATTATATTAATGTTCTCAAAGCTAGACTAAAAGCTAATTTTTCATTGTTTCAAAATGTATTGCAGGAAATGACAAAAGGTGCACATATTAGTGAGTCTGTAGAACCAGTGAACAAATGATAATAGTCATACCCATTTTTCCAGGAAAAATATTAGTTTTAATAACCATCTTTCCTCTAAATTCAAATGAAAAGTGGACATAACAAAGGTCTTTGGATATATTAACATTTACAAGAAGCTTAAATGTCCAGCTTTTAATGTTGAACAAGTTTTATGTCTAATGAGAAGCAGGAATCTTTTAGTTACCAATTACAATTATTTACATTGTTAGGCAATAAATTGGGTAATTAAATAATTGATCTCACTTTAATTTTTTTACTTTTACAAATATTGATCTTGATTAAAAATGTTCTATTTTTTGTTTGACTGATGAATAAAATGAAACTAACCTTCCCATCTTCAATGGAAAAAAAAAAACATTTTGAACAACTTTTCCGGGGACACCAAAAAGTACAAAGATTCCTCAATTATGTCTAAGATCAATGCTACTGAGAACAATTTCAAATATATTTTAAGGCTTCAGCTTAATATTGTAGCATATTGAAATACAATAGACAAACTGGATATATGATCACTAAAAACTGGGCTTCATTTGTTCTAATATCTTAGGCATCTTATGAAAAAAGATCAGCTCTTCCTGTTACTAAGAAAAACTCTATGAAAGTGGATTCATATTTATATTTGAAATATAAAGTTTAAAGGAATTCAAAATGTAATTTTACCAGTATGGAATAGAAGGCATTAAGTGACATATATAAAATGTATGTAATATTATCCTTACTTATAATTATTTCACAATAGTTAGGCATTAGCTCTCTCAGTATGACAACTAAAATTCTTTTTAGGTTCAGTGAAATTCCATATGAAGTCTGCTTTCCAAGGAAAGATTTTTTTTCCAAGCTTAAACCTCTAATAATGTAATTTTACATCTTTCATCATAGTTATGTTACCCTATAAGACCATTATGCTCTGTCTAATTCCCTGTTACTGGCCAAGCTTATCAGTGCCTCAATTATAGCAAGGCAATTTAACCTAAAAAGAAACATTAATGTGCAGAAATTCTAGACAAACATCTCATCTGGGAATCCTGATCAGATCCTTGGGATTTAGTTGGGAGTATGCATTATCAAAGTACCATGCCTCACACATGAGCTCTTGGCTTCAATCAAGAACAAGATGAATTTCCTGCCAGAACATAGATTCAAAACCACCACTCAAGTTTGTACCTGGAGCCTAAACATGTTTTCTTGTTTATTGTAAGAAAATGAAACATTAAATATTATTGATAGAGAAGCAGTAGCCAAAATAACTCTTTATCACAATGCATTTTATCTACTTATAGAATTCACTGTCCAACATTATTTCACTTTCTATTTACCTCACCTATTGGACAACTATATAATACTTAAAATGCTCTTGGACTTAATATTTTTCTCTCTGTGGCTTCTGTGATCATTCCAACATCTGCTCTCAATCTTTTAACTGGGACTCATTCTGCTGGCACCTGATCAGGAGGGTGTTCATGGAAAACTTCTGATCTCATTCATAACTTGAAAATTCAGGAAGCACCACTTGACCAATGAAAGTAGAGAAGGTATGTGATCATCCATTGTCTTTCCTTCCCTGGGGACTGGTGACAGATGCATTATACACATGCTGAGATGAGTCAGCTGAACTGTGAAGCTGATGCACCTGACTTTAAAGCCAGACATACAGATTTCAACTCTGATGAAAAGCATCTAATAAGTGTTATAAAATCCATTGTTGTGTATACTATAGCATGTAACCATAATTCTCCTCTCCAAACCCCAAATACACACCTGTGGTGGATGAATCCACTGATTTCAACTTATTTTAAGATCATCCAGGTAAGTCTTTAAGGTCAAGGTCCTGCCTCTCGAGTAGAAAAACAGTAATTAATACAAAGAAAAAAACTAACTCCAATGACACCTTGTCAGGGTCTTCAGGACTTTATGCTTTTGTGTTTAATTCACCCAGCCTGTGATATTGCATTAAGGCAGCCCTGCTCTAGAAGACTGAGTAAAAATCCCCTGTGGGCTGCACAGTTTTTCCTCTCTTGCCTCCTTTTGCATGTGATGTTGTTAACGCTCCCTTCATTTTCTCCATTCTGACAACTACTTCATGCATGAAATACAAAAACCTTCGTACTTCTAGTAAGAGCAAAAGCTTCTGTGGACTCATCAGGAGATTGTTTAATAATTATTAAAAATCTCTAAGTGGATCCTTTCAGACAACCAATTCTCTTCCTCCTGAAATGCCTCCCCCCAAAATTACTAAAGTATAGAAAGATAAAGCTATAGGGAAGCTCTTCAATACATTGTTTTTAGGCATGTTGCAAGATATGTTGAGTTACTATCTGTGATGTGGAGGGATGATATGGTGGGTGTGGGGGAGTAATGGTGAGAGTGATGGTGGAGGGGGTGGGGTGATGATGGCAATGAGGGCATGATGATGATGGTGAGGGTGGGAGTGAGGGTAATGGTGTGGATGGAAGTGGGGGTAGGGTTGCTGGTGGCAATAGGGTTGATGATGGGGGTAGGGTTGATGGTGGGGGTAGAGTTGATGTCAAGGCTAGGGCCAATGGAGGGATGATGGTGAGTTGAGGGTGATGTTGCAGGTCAGGTGGGGTGATGGTGAGAGTATGAGTGATGGTAGTAGCAGCGGTTCAAATGAGAACGGTCCGCATGTTTGAATACTTGGTCACCAGTTGATGGTGTTTAGGTAGGTTTATCAAGTGTAGCTTAGTTAAAGAAAGTATGTCACTGGAACCAGGCTTTGTGGTTTCAAAGCCGTGTGCAGTCCCCAATTCTCCACATTCCCAGTTTACTATTTCTATTTCATTCTTGTGGTTCAAGATGTGAGCTCTTGCTTCCTCCTCCTGTCAACATTCATGAGCTCTGGCCCTTGGAAACCAGAATGCAAAATAAACAATTTTCTTTAAGCTGCATTGGTCACAGGGTTTTATAATAGCAATAGTAGAGTGAATATATATATGCATATATATACATATATATGTAGTATGTATAAGAAGAGAATATATATATCTTGAAAATATGTTATTAATCATTTGATTATACATGTTTCTTAAAACAATCATCCACTTATTAGAGAAGACTGTGGTTGTTTGATTGGCCTTGGGTTGTTGTCATTCTCTACATTATGGTTTTTAAAATATATATTTGTTGCTTCTTTTAAAATTTGTTTTATTTAAATATATACATATATAAAGATTTTATAAATACATAAAGATAAAAAATCTCTTTATATAAGGATCTCCAATTCTTCCAGTCCAACTTTATGCATTAAAAAAATTTTTTACAGTGCTTGAGAACAAATCCAAGGCCTCATGGAAGCTATCCACTCTATTTATGTACAAGTCCAGAGAAATCTATATGAAATATGTAAAAGTCTCAATCTATATGAAAAACAAGTTTTCTGTGAATCATTTAATAAGCGTGGCTAATGCTGTGGTCATGTGACCATATATAAAAATATAAGACATTATGATAAGCTTAAGTTGTTCCTGGATGCCCTTCAAGATATTTCCTATTCCTGTACCTAAATCAACCATGCAGTGATCATCTAAATTGTTCTCCTAATTATTACTTTTGCCCATTTTAGAATTTCATATAAATGAAAATAATTATATATGTAGCTTTTGGAGACACACATAAATTTGTACCTTATCTACATTTGAAGTTCTCCCTTCTTGGTGTACACACAGTGATGGTCCCTTTTAAAATCATGGTCTGTTCAAAAGCCTTGCTCATCAGTGGAAAACTGAGCAGTTTACAGCTTAGGTCTCTGCATTCTCCTCTGTAAATACACAAGAACAGAACTGCTAACTCAAAAGACAATTGTGTGGCATGGTCGAAAGCATCAGCAGTTCTGTTATGTCCTATTTTGTGTTCTTGTTGACAACACATAAAAGTTTCACTCTCTCTACATCCTTGCCAGCATATGTTATTATTGGTCATCTTAATTTTAGTCTTTCTAATGAGCATAAACCATTTTTTCAATTAGCTTTCAAGGTCATTTCCCAAATTTAATTTTTATTTTGGTTTTGAGATTATAATTACATTCCTCTCTTCCTTTTGTTTCCCAACATTTCTCTATATCCTCCTCCCCACTCTCCTTCACATTGCCAGCTTCTTTTTTACACTAATTGTTATTGCATGCATATATGTATATACAGGCATATTGCTAAATATAACCTGTTAAGTCCACAGACTGTTACTTCTCTGTATGTTTTCAGGGCTGGCTCTTTGGAGCTGGAACACCTATTGGTGGTCCCTGGAGAACTTCTTATACTCTCAGCTTCTTCTCAGTTGCCTGTACTTCTCTGTTTTGACTTGAAGACTAGTGGGCATTTCCCCTGTCCCCGTGACATGCCTGTTGTCATCTTTGTTCAGTTCAAGTTTGTGCAGTAATTTTGTTAGGATTTTCTGGCTGTCACTTCTGACATTACAATGACACAGAGTAGCTTCTAAGATTTAGAGAGAACAGTGACATTCAGCTACCTTGACAGCCACCCATGGCTTTTTTTCCAAAAGTGGTTGGAACATCCACCTTTTTGGCTACAAGACTAAGATATCTGATAGATCTCTTCAGAAGCATGGTAATTTTAGAGAAACTGTCTTATCCTATCTAGTCAAGTTTTGGCAGTTTCTATCATTCATCCTTCTTGTCTGATAAGACTTAGTGTGTGTACTGACAGCAGTGGAGGCAAGGGCAGTTCTTTGCCCAACAGGCCATTGTCCACCAAAGAAGATAAACTCCTTGTGGAATGTCCTTGATGCCCAACACCATCTCTGGAAAGGAATAGTGATATCAGGAGTTGTCATGTCTCTCATGGCTGAATTCTGAATAACAAAGCATCAAGTACCATATTCTCTAGGTCTATGAAGTGGTTTAAAACTCCTGTCTATCTGACATATTCTATTGTATATCAGGGAAACCTAAACAATATGGCTATTACATGGCAACCTAAGTAACCGTGATCTGCAATTCTTATCATTCTAAAGACTAAAGTTTATGTTATAAAAATTGTCAATCTATACATGGGTGTACAGTTTCTGAATAATGATTTCAAGTATGACAATCATATAAACATTAACCAAAGGTACATGTATAGTGTAAATGACAACAGTTGAGGTTCTAGCTCAGTCAGAAGAGCATGAGACTCCTAATCTCAGAGTTGTGGGTTTGTGCCTCACATTGGGCACCAGATATTGCAGAAATATTCACTTGCAACATATCATCTAAAGGATTAATATTTATTGAGGGATATATAAATATTCATAATACAAACTAAACCTTAAGACAATCCTTGGAGAGTGGAGCTGTCCCAAGCCAGGAGGCTGATCTGCTCCCCAAGAACACAGGAACAAAACAGGGAAAATGTCAGTGTTCCCTGGGTTTCAATGACTTGTGGCCATGCCCCATAAGGGTCCTGATACTTAGTAGCTACGCTCTAAGCTTTCCTAAATAATGCCATAATTCCATGAAAGGGATCAGTCTTTCTTACTTTGTATGTACACTTGATAGCATTTAATAAATTCATTTCATCTGGCCACCTCTTATTACTGCTTCATATTACTGAGTCTCTATGCTATATTACTTCTTGTTTTTCTAGTAAGCCTATAATACATTGAAACAATTAAGTCTGGTTTACTTCTCTGTGTGATCCATAGTAGCTAACATGGACAGGTTCATAGGTGCTAGAAATAGAATCCATGTAAGACCTTTGTAACATTGCAATTTTTCAACACAAATAGGAACTTTGAATATTAAAAGACCTGAGTGAATTAAAGCTACCTGCACTGATAAAGAGGACACACATATGTATGGTATTTACTAAAGGGAGGAAAATATAGTGTTGTTCATGTTCACCTACTTACAGAAATGGCTTTACTCAGATGGTAGAAGTCTGAAGTGTAGTTACATGTGAAGAACTCTTCTGGAGCAGGAAGGCAAGACCAAAAATCCTACATTTTGACCCTGTGGCCACACTAAACTAGTGTGTTCACTTTGTGCCTTTTATTCATTATGGAAATTAAAACATTCACTTTTATGTATGTATATATTCAATATATACTTTTATAAAATAAAAATTTTACATATGTAGCATATAGATTGCAATTATGCTCCTCACACCATTTATATATGCTATGTATTTCTAAAGTTATAAGGGTTTTTTTTAAATCAATAAGCAATTGTTGCTAACCTTGAGGAAAATTCATTTTATGCTGATCTAATATATTCCTTCAACTGTTATCACATTTGTGTGCTAAAAAATAACACTCATTTTTTCTATTTATTAATATACATGAATTTATTTTTCAGAAATATAGTATCAATTTGTAAATGAAAATAGACCAAGATAAATATCTTTGTAAAATAGATTTTATTGAGTGTGTTCTTTGATGATCTCATATATGTATAAGATGGATTATGATGATTCTCCATCTTATCCTTTGTAATTTCTGTTGTGTACAGTCCTCTTCCTTTTTGTCATTTTGTTGCACAAGTATCCTGGTTACGAACATTCAGACATCACTCTCCTCAGCATCTGGAACAGCTGTGTGTTTCTGCACTCATTCTTCCTCAGAAAATAAAGAGAATACTCTGATTAGAACTAGGGTAGCATTTGTCAGCAGAATTATCATTTTATGCAGATGTGAAATTCTAAGTCTCTAATATCATCCCATGTCTGAAATACTATGGCTAGCATAAACAGAAATCTGATTTCCAATGACCAGGTTAAAGGCAAGTACTGTTCTGCCAATGAAGAATAATGAGTCTATCATGGCCTTCTAATGTTTTCAATGATTACTGTCATGGTTGAGCTTTGCCACCTTCTGTAGCTGCATTTGGCCTGGATTAGTCACATCAGGATTGTCTGGATGCTGATGCCTTCTCAAGAAAGTTTTATTAATACTGATAAGAAACATAGAAGTAAAACAACTAATAGAAAAATCATATAATTATTTGCACAAAGTCCACATGCATTACTGGGATGCCCATGTCTACAATAACATAATCAATCACCAAAGTTTCTTCTTCTGAAATAGGTAAAAAGAAAATGAAATTTCAGATGTCAATACATCGTCAAACAGTATGCTGTCACATAGATGTATATTCTTTGTGTAGGTTCTTTAATGTCTACACACATGCCATTTGAGCATGCTTCCCCTTTGCTGGATGTCCATTATGCTTTTCAGTGTTTTTCATTTGTCCTCTTTTCTACCCAGCTATTAACAAAGAAGTAGTAGTTCCCACTGTTTAGTCTCTTGTCCTGATGGGAAGCAAGAGCTTAAGCTCCAGGGCAGGTTTTTCTCCAATGCCCTTTACTTAGTCCAATGTTAAAATTATAGTGTGTGGTTTAAAAAAAATCTTTGAGTGTTCATCTTTATTCAAATATATATTATCTTTACCCAGAGAAAATTTGGGAAAACACATGAAAGACAGTGTTTTCAACATCTTTTCAAAGAAAAAAGATAATCTGCTTCCAATTCAGTTTTTTCTCAAATTGAATTATGTAAAATTGGATGCCCTAATATTGATAACTCAGTTTCCTAATTAAAGAACAAGAAACATTTTTTATTTAGAATAATTTTATATATGAGCAAAAATGGACAGGTAATTAACAATTTAAATAATTTCATTCCACTTGAAGATATGTAGCCAGCAGTATGGGAACTTAAAATTACACTGTAGATCAAAAAAAAATGTCTTAATGTCACTTCCCATAATTTTGGTTACAAATAGCATATGGTTTGTATCCCCTCACCAAAACCTTTCCATGCACATTCAAAACAATACTAGCATTTTGGTCTCTTCCCAACTAGTCATTACATTTCCTTCTTTAGAACAAGAAGCATCCTCAAGTATACTAGAATTGCCCTTTACAGTAAAAATAAAATGCTCATCTTTTTCTCTCCAAAAGACATGTAGAAAATAGTTATTAAAAATAAGGACTGTAGAAATTTGCTTTCTTCAAAGTATTAAGTGTCTGTTGCTTTCACAACTTATGAAAACTTAATTTTTGGAAGTTAAATTTTAGAAGTCACGAAAATGTGTCTCTCAAATAAAAAGACACTAAGAACAGGCATATTTTAATTTTTTTTCTTAGTAAAAAAACAGAATTTGCTTGCAGAAGATAGCCACAGCACCTACATATTGCACATAAAGATGATTCCTCCAGATGAAGGCACTGTCCCCAATTATCATATCTCTAAATTACCCACTTTGGTTGAGAAAAGGGTTTCCAGGATCAACTTGTAAACTTCAGGTAACATCCTCTCTTATTAACAATTCTTAAAAAGTTAAAAAATGCATATAACAGCAGAGTGCGAGCACACCTGTAGCAGGGGCAGATAAACTCTGCCAGTCACCATACCCACAGCTGCTGCTGAGAGAATTTGCATGGCTACCAACCTTGACTCTAACTGAGTGAACAGATAACTACAGGGGTCCCTGAAGGACAGACTCAAACCCCGCTCAGAGGTGAGGAGGGGTCACCAGGCCCAAGCACCTATATCCCAGCCAGGGAGGGAGAGTTGAGCTCCCATCAGTTCAGGTTCCCCTTCCGGGACCAGGTGCTGTCTGCTGGGTAAGCCCCAGCGAACTCTGTAGCAGATGCAGATAAAGTCTGCCTGTCACCATACCCAGAGCTGGTACTGAGGGAATTTGCATGGCTACCCACCTTGACCTCGAACTGAGCAAATAGATAACTACTGGGGTCTCTGAAGGGTAGATTCAGACCCTGCACAGAGAGGTGACAGGAGGCACACAAGCAAAATGCCACAACTGACCAGGAGCCATCTAATCGTGAACCACTGAAGCCATGGGCAAACGTCAGAGCAAAAAATTACATAATAATACAAAGAACAACATGGTAACTCCAGAAGAGAGTGGCGATCTTCCAAATATAAGACCTGAACTGAGCAATGAAGAGGAAACAGAAGGAAGCAACACCAAAAATTCCTTTTTGATGATCATTGAAGCTCTCAAAGAAGATATGAAAAATGGCCTTAAAGAAATAGAAGAAAATACAAACAAAAAATTGAAAGGGATGAACAAATCTATGAAAGAAACAAGCCAGGAACGAAAAGCTGAAATAAAAGCTGAAATGGAAGCAATAAAAAAGGCACAAAATGAGGCAAAGATGGAAATAGAAAACCTGAAGAAGAAAAAAAGCTGGAACCACAGATATAAGCATAACAAACAGAGTTCAAGAGATGGAAGATAGAATCTCTGAAGTGGAAGACTCAGTAGCTCAAATAGATATATCAGTCAAAGAAAATAATAAAACTAAAAAAGCCATAACTCAAAATGTTCAGGAGATCTGGGACACAATGAAAAGACCTAATTTGAGAATAATAGGAATAGAAGAAGGAGAATACCAGCTCAAAGGCACAGATAATGTTTTCAATAAAATCATAGAAGAAAACTTCCCTAACCTGAAGAAGGAAATGCCTATATAGATACAAGAAGCTTACAAACACCAAATAGATATGACCTCAAAAAAAGTCAGCGCGCCACATTATAATCAAGCCACAAAACATACAGAACAAAGACAAAATTTTTAAGAGCTGCAAAAGAAAAGGGCCAACTCACATATAAAGGCAGACCCATCAGAATAATGCCTGACTATTCAATGGAAACAATGAAAGCTAGAAGGGTTTGGTCAGAAGTTATACAGACGCTAAAAGAGCATGGCTGCCAAACTAGAATATTATACCCTGCAAAATTATCAATCACTATAGATGGAGTAAACAAGGTATTTCAGGAGAAAGTCAGACGGAAAGAATATCTATCTACAAATCCAGCACTACAGAGAGTATTAGAGGGAAAACTCCAACCTAAGGACCCCAGATACACCCACAATATCACAAACAATCAATAATTCCACAGAAGAATACTCCAGAAAAGGAAATACAAATAGGTTACCACCAAAAATGGCAGGAAATATGAATCAATGGTCACTAATTACCCTTAATATCAATGGTCTCAACTCTCCTATACAATGTCACACACTAACAGGATGGATACAACAACAGAAGCCATCCTTCTGTTGTCTACAAGAAACACACCTCAACCACAAAGACAGACAGAGGCTTAGAATAAAGGGTTGGGAAAAGATTTCCAGTCAAATGGTCCTAAGAAACAAACAGGGGTTGCAATACTAATATCTAACAAAGTAGACTTTAAGCTAAAAGCAATTAAAAGGGACCAAGATGGTCATTACTTATTCATCACAGGAAAAATTGGTCAAGAGAAGATTTCAATCCTGAATATTTATGCCCCTAATATAAGGACACCTATCTATGTAAAAGAAACACTGCTAAAGCTTGAATCCCACATCAATTCTCACACCCTAATAGTGGGAGACTTCAATATGCCACTTTCAACCCTGGATAGGTCAAACAGACAGAGCCTCAACAGAGAAATAAGGAGTCTAAATGAGGTTATGATGCAAATGGATTTCATAGATATCTACAGAGCTTCCACCGAAACACAAAGGAATATACATATTTCTCAGCTCCTCATGGAACTTTCTCCAAAATTGACCACATAGTTGGTCATAAAGCAAATATCAACAGATACAAAAAAATAGAAATAATCCCTTGTAACATATCAGACCACCAGGGCCTAAAGTTAGAGTTCAACAATATCAAAACCCAAAGAAAGCCTACCAACTCATGGAAACTAAACATCACTCAGCTGAACCATCTCTGGGTCAAGGAAGAAATTAAGAAAGAAATCAAAGTCTTCCTAGAATTCAATGAAAATGAATCTAAAATGTATCCAAACTTGTGGGACACAATGAAGGCAGTCTTAAGAGGAAAATTCATAGCACTAGATGCCTATATGAAAAACCTTGAGAAATCCCACACTAGAGACCTAACAGCGCAGCTGAAAGCCTTAGAACAATTAGAAGCAAACTCACCTAGAAGGAGTAGACAGCAGGAAATAATCAAACTTAGAGCTGAAATCAATACAATTGAAACAAAAAGAACAATACAAAGAATCAATGAATCTAAGAGTTGGTTCTTTCAGAAAGTTAACAAGATAGATAAGCCCTAAGCTAAACTAATCAAAAAAAAAAAAAGAGAGAGAGTGTTCAAATCAACAAAATCAGAAATGAAAAGGGGGACATAACAACAGACCCCCAGGAAATACAGAGAATTATCAGATCATATTTAGAAAATCTGTATTCCAAAAAAAATGGAACACCTAGAAGAAATGGACAGCTTTCTGGACAGGTACCATCTACCAAAATTAAATGAAGATCAGATTAATTACCTAAACAGGCCTATAACCCTTAAGGAAATTGAAGCTGTCATTAAAAACCTCCCCAAAAATAAAAGCCCTGGTCCAGATGGTTTCAGTGCCGAATTCTACCAGACATTCAAAGAAGAATTACTATCTTTACTCCTCAAACTATTTCACACAGTAGAAACTGAAGGAATATTGCCAAATTCCTTTTATGAGGCCACAATCACCCTAATACCCAAGCCACTCAAAGACACAACAAAGAAGGAGAATTACATATCAATTTCCCTCATGAATATTGATGCTAAAATTCTCAACAAAATTTTGGCAAACCATATACAACAATGTATAAAAGATATCACCCACCACGACCAAGTAGGCTTCATCCCAGAAATACAGGGCTGGTTTAACATATGAAAAACTGTAAATGTTATCAATCATATAAACAAACTAAAGGTACAAAACCACATGATCATATCCTTAGATGTGGAAAAAGCCTTTGACAAAATCCAACACTCCTTTATGATTAAAGCCCTGGAGAGATCAGGAATACAGGGAGAATACCTAAATATAATAAAGGCAATTTACAAGAAGCAGACAGCCAGTATCAAACTTAATGGAGAAAAACTCAAAGCAATCCCACTAAAGTCAGGAACTAGACAAGGATTTCCTCTCTCTCCTTATCTATTCAATATAGTTCTCAAAGTTTTAACTCAAGCAATAAGGGAACGAAAAGAGATTAAGGGGATACAAATTGGAAAAGAAGAAGTGAAGCTATCTCTATTTGCAGATGATATGATTGTATACATAAGTGACCCACAAAATTCTTCCAAGGAACTGGTACAGCTGATAAACACCTTCAGCAATGTAGCAGGATACAAGATTAACTCAAAGAAATCAGTAGCCCTTCTATACACTAAAGATAGAAGAGCTGAAAAAGAAATAAGGTAAACATTACCCTTCATAATAGCTGCAAATAGTATTAAATATCTTGGAGTAACTATAACCAAAGAAGTAACAGACCTATTTGACAAAAATTTTAAATCACTGAAGAAAGAAATTGAAGAAGATATCAGAAAATGGAAAGCTCTCCCATGTTTCTGGATTGGTAGGATCAACATAGTAAAAACGGCAATTCTACCAAAGGCAATCTACAGATTCAATGCACTGCCCATCAAAATCCCAACACAATATTTTTTGGACCTTGAAAGAACAATACTCAATTTCATTTGGAATAACAGGAAAGCCAGGATTGCCAAAACAATTTTACTCAACAAAAGATCCTCAAGAGGTATCACCATCCCTGACTTCAAGCTATACTATAGAGCTACAGTAATAAAAGCAGCCTGATACTGGCATAAAAACAGACTTGTGGATCAATGGAATAGAATTGAGGATCCAACATTAACCCAAAAACCTATGAACAACTGATCTTTGACAAAGAGGCCCGAAACATTCAATGGAAAAAAAGATAGCATATTTAACAAATGGTGTTGGCAAAGCTGGATGGAAGTGTGCAGAAAAATGCAAATAGATCTGAGCCTGTCACCCTGCACAAAACCCAAATCCAAGTGGATCAAAGACCTCAACTTAAACCCAACCACTTTGAACTTGATAGAAAAGAAAGTGGGAAATACACTTCTACAAATTGGCACAGGTGACCACTTCCTAAATATAACACCAGTGGCACAGACACTAAGACCAACAATCAATAAGTGGGATCTCCTGAAGCTGGGAAGCTTCTGCAAAGCCAAGGACACTGTCAATAGGACAAAACGACAGTCTACAGAATTGGAAAAGATTTTCACCAACCCTACAAGTGATAGAGGACTGATCTCTAAGGTATATAAAGAGCTCAAGAATCTAGAGCCCAAAACCTTGAATAACCCTATCAAAAAACGGGGTACAGATCTAAAAAGGGAATTCTCAGCAGGGCAACTAAGAATGGCTGAAAGGCACCTGAAAAAGTGCTCTTCATCTTTAGCCATCAGA
>PVIH01017229.1:0-34563 GCA_004025045.1 Sigmodon hispidus
TACCACCTAACACCTGTTAGATTGGCTAAGATAAAAGGCACAGATGACAGCCTATGTTGGAGAGGATGCGGAGCAAGGGGAACACTCCTCCATTGTTGGTGGGAGTGTAAGCTTGTTCAGCCACTTTGGAATGCAATATGGCGGTTTCTCAGAAAATTGAGAATCAATCTCCCCAAGGACCCAGCAATACCACTTCTGGTTGTATACACTAAAGAGGCACATTCACATACCAAAGGTATTAGCTCAACTATGTTCATAGCAGCATTATTTGTATTAGCAAGAACCTGGAAACAACCTAGATATCCCTCAGCTGAAGAATGGATTAACAAACTGTGGTACATCTACACAATGGAATACTACTCAGCAGTAAGAAAAAACGATATCCTAAAATTCGCAGGCAAATGGATGGATTTGGAGAATTTCCTCCTGAGCGATGTATCACAATCTCAGAGAGATAAGCAGGGGATGTACTCACTCACTAGTGGTCTCTAAACAAACAAACAAGAAAAAATAAAAGCCAAACATGTCCAAGCGGCCAACCACAACCATTGAACAGCTTGGGATCAGAAACACCCTGGACTGACCCTTCGAACCCCACTCCAGCTATAGGAATACCAGACTCATTCTTGAGGGAGGGAGGACAAAACTGGATTTGCCCAGGAGTGGAGACTGATCCAAGCATTATTGGGTCAGTGGGACCATAGGACTGTCTGCTCCCTGCCCAGCGAAGGGATGGGGAGCTGCAGAGAAGAGAAATGTCAAGATGTGGTGGGAGGGGGAAGGGACCTTGAATGAGGATATACAGGGATGGGAAAAAAAAATTTCAGAGGGAAAGCTGAACACATAGTAAATATATGTGTAGCAATCTTATTTGCATTACCACCCTTGATAGGCCATGCTTATGATTCTTATCCTGTTCATAGTTATTGTTAACTTTTCCTCATTTTAAATTCATGTTACTGTTTTTTTGTTAAATACAAAATAAAGAAGGAAAATGAAAAAAAAAGAGGTAAATATGTATTAGGATAAACAGCTTTCAGTTTAGGCTATACATATTTTATTTTCTGTCTATTTTATGTCTTAAATTAATTTATATTTCACTGGTTTTTATTCATTTGTTTTGAGTGTCTATATGGCTGTATTTGTGCACATGTGTATATGAATTTACCGGTATATAAGAACCAGAGGTCAACTCTGGGTATTGTAAAAAGCACAGCCTGTGAATTGTGAGACACTTAGTATGGGATAGTGCTGTTGTATACTATAAAGATTTGTTACTTGTATGGTATTATAACACGCTAATTGGACAGTAGCTAGGCAAGAAGTAGAGGCAGTACAACCAGACTAGGAGAATGTGGGGAAGAGGATTAGCAGAGTCATCAGATGCCAGCCAGAAGCAGAGAAAGCAAGATAAGAATGCTGCAATGAGTAAAAGTACCAAGCCATGTGGCTAAACATAGACAAAAATAATGGGTTAATTTAAGCATAAGAGCTAATTAATAATAAACTGACTTATCAGATACTATGTCCACTGACATATCAGATAGTATAATATTAAGACTCCAAGTCAATTATTTGAGAAATGGCTGCTAAGAATTTGAAAGTTTCTGACAGAACAGAAATTACTACTATAACTTGGCAATTAAGGTGTCCACACAAGATTTGTCTTTCAAATATCTTTATTTTATTCACACACTTCTTATGATATTATGCTAAAATAAAAGTTAACCAGACACATACACCCACAAGCAAGAAACAGTTAGTAGGGCATAAAACACTACTGTAGGGTTCCACTGGGAAATCTTCTCAGGTAAGGATCTTCATAAGCTTATAGGCTGTAGCAGCCCAAGAAGATAGCATTGGGCTTAGAGATTCAGAAGATCCAAGAAAGCCATAGGCCAGCAGCAACACTGACAGGCAAGCATGTGCACGTCCAGTGACCAGTGTCCAACAGTTCAAATGTCAAAGAAGCCATGATCACAAACAGAGGCCAGTCTCAAGTCCTTTTGCTACCATTTGGTACCATTGGTACCACCAATGCAAAGGCCAGATAACCCTTATTTTGGGAGCACAGCAATTCAATCCTAGGGACCATTTCCAAAGGTTCAATTTTTTTTTTTTTTATTTGTAAGTTAGGCATAGTGAAACTACCCAAGTAGATCATTCTGGGGCAGAAAGAAAGTTGTAGGGATCAAACTGCCAAGGCTATTTCATGGGGAAAGGTAAGTGACAGAGAGAGGAAAAAAAAAAAAAACATGGCAGAAAAGGAAGCAGGTTTTATGTGACAGTCAACATGCCTGAAGTAGCTGACCTTTGTGAGTAGATTAAAAAGGGTTCCTGATAAACAGAAACAAAGTTTTAGTCTTTTATTTACCCTAAAACAATCCTTCCATGGCCAGAATCCTTCTGTTTAGGACACTGTCATCAACACTGCTATTTGGGGGGACCGCTTTGGTCCTAGCAGTACTATTTCACTCAGCAAAAGCTTTGTACAGAGTTCATATATTGAGGTTGATTCATTACCATAGCAACACTAACTTTGGGTTTGTTAATTAGTATGTCAAGACCTGACTTGGTCTTGACTCATATCCGAGCTAGCTTGTGGCTTGTCACTAACTCATCAGAGCTTGCCTCTGTGGCTTATTTTTAATCAGAGCTGTCTAATGGCAAGCTTTATCTTACAAGCATTACATGAGTCTGAGTAACACAAAATGTTTATACCTGTGGTCCTAACAGGTTTATTTCTCAATTGCTCTTTACCTTATTGTTTCAGAAGGGGTTCTTTCTGAATCTGCAGCTCACCTCTTGACCTAGGATGGCTGGACATCAAGCCCCAGGAAGCCTCCTGTTTTCACTTCACCATTGCTGAGATTAAAGGTGTATACCTCTTTACCCAGTTTTATACATGGGTGCTAGGTAATGAACACAGGTCCTCAAGTTACTTCTAACACAACCATTTCTTCTATCCATTTTCTTTAGTAAATCAAAGTAATAAATAAACTTTTTTCAGTTGTGTAGTCCCAAAAAGCTTATAAAAATTTAAGAATAATTTTTTAAACTTTCTTCTTCGAACATTTTCTACAAAATTTCCAAAGACAGTTCTACATTCTTCAGAAAGACTTCCTATACTACCTACTCCTGAAACATCTACTATACAATAAAAGGAAGATTCATAGAACTGTGCTTCTGGCAAAGTCCAGCCACTCCACTTACACATCACCAGCTCAGCTATATATTAGGCTGGAGACAAGGTAGAAGCTATTATCATAATTTATAAAACCTGATTGACCCTCAAAATTATGAGAATTGCATGCTCATTAATTACATTCTCACAGTTCCACTCCAGGCCCTGTAGAACTCAAAATCCCTATGCTTATGATTGCCCCTCTAAAGCTATTTTTCTCTCCTGCTTCCAGAGTAACACTTTTAATCAAAGGCTGCTTTGATTAAAAGTAGTAAATTCTTACTCCCAACATTCAGTAAAGCTTGAAGATAACTAAGTTCCTTCTTCTTCTCTATTGCCAAGCTTTTGTATCTCTCTTCTATAAAGTTCCTCAATTATATAGAAATGTGCATAGCAGATTAAATTAGCATATTAACCTGACTTAGTTAAAATGTCACAAGAATGTTCTTGTCCATGCCATTTCTACATGGAAACCAAGATTTCTATATCAAGAAACCCGTTGGGATTACGGCCTCCTATTTCTTACATATCTATTTAATAGTCCTGACAAATGTTCTTCAAATATATCAGAGCTTCTCTTTGGCTTCCCCTATCATTTTTCTGTCCATTCTATCCTATTGACCTCATTTGCCTCCTTGCTCTGAGGAGAAAACAGTCCATTACTTCTTTGTTTCTCTTGCTTACACTTGCTATATCCTTGTCTTTCTTTCCTTTTGTCTTGTACACCTGACACTTCTACTCTGAACATGGTAGGAAAAAACCCTTTAATCATACCGGCAATTTAAAAAGTAAGAGTTTATTTATACTTCAAGAGTGCCACCAGACAAATCCACTCAGGATTTTCTGGCAAATTTTTCTCTATTGTATTACAAAGATAAAGCTAAAATGCCCTTTTATGCAAAACCCCAACAACTCCAGACATTTTAAGTGACAGGTATTTCCTGAGGAGATGCAACACAGGTGTGTAATCACCCTAGAAAGGGAGTCCATAGCAGACCAAAACAACAATTGTACCAATGTCCATCTTGGTGAACCAGTGACTTCCATTAGGAATACTTACAGGAATGTAGATAAGAGATCACTTAGAAGAAATAATTCAAAGATAGCTGTATCACCAAAGCTATCAAGGTAGACAGCTCATGAAACCTGAGAACGTAGAGCACACTGCACAGCCTACAGCCTTGCTGTAGAGATATACTCTACAGCAAGTTAGAGCATATCATTTCCAGGCAACTCAGCTGGTTTGAGACTTTATCTCTTCTAGGCAGTTTGACTGGTTTACTGGGCTGGTCTGAGAGTCTCTCAGCCAGCTTTACTGCTTTTATACTCTTGGGAAGAGAGGAACCCAATGAATCTGGTCAGTTTCAAGGACTTTCTGAAACTATTTTCCTTTGTGGTGGTGGAGGGGGTCACCACAGCATGAGGAACTGTATTAAGGAGTCAAACATTAGGGAGATTGAGAATCACTGCCCTATAACATTCTATGGTTTCACTCCCCTATAAACATCTTGTCCTAAAACATCCAGTAGCTTCATTTTTCTTTTGTATCTTATGTCTTAACAACTTTTAACCTTAGAGGAAACTGCTACATCCATCTTCAGCACTGTGGTAGTGAGGATGATGTAGTTTTTTTTGTTTGGACTTGGTTTGGATTAAGAAAATAAAATCAAACCAAAAACATGATGGTCTGAGAATCCATCTCTAAATTTCAAGGATCATGAAGATTAATGAAGATCTGAAGGAAAAGCAAGAAGATAGAAAAGGGTATAAAACTAAGGCATCTTCCACAGCAGAATTTCCTTTCTATTTTTTTCCTTATCAGTTACCTCTGATTTGCTGAGTCAGATGCTTCAAGCAAAGGCCTTGCAGATATAGGTGTGAATAATTGTCTTAGCTCATGGGTTCTATTTCCCTACTTCAACCAAAACCTGAAGAATCAGGGATCAGTTAGGAGTTTGAAATTGTAGAACATTGTTTTCCTTATAATATGATAAAATTAACGTTTATGGTTTATTTCTCATAACTTATGCAAATAAATAGGAGAGTGGAGTGATTTAACGTATTTGCAAACCTATAGGAACTCCCTTGGGGAAAAATACATAAGTAAGTTATAAAGACAGTTTTAAAGCTATCATCAATAGTAATGATTTTATTATATTACTAATTGTTACTATATTCTTAGGCATTTGTGTAAAGTAAACTTTGTCTTCTAGCAAATCATTAAATCAAAATAATAATGCTACCCTAGCTGATAGAAATAATGACTGCATTTTTTAAAAGTAATCTTTACCTTGAATCTCAGCCTGTGCAATATGATTTTGTTAGAATATTTGTTATTTTTCTAAGTTTGGGGGGACATAAGGCACAAAGCAGATTTCTGCTTTCCCATTGAGCTTTTTGTTCTCTGATGCTCAGTGCAACAACCTTTCAAAATTAGGTGTCAATCAGTGTCAATTCCTTGGTAACAATTGTAATAACAGTAATATGATAATCTAACATGATATTAATGTGATTGTAATAGAAATTTCCATGGGCATTCCATTGTAATTCAATAGGTTAATAATGCACATTAATCTGCACTTGACAAGAAAAATATATGTTGAATAGGTAAAGGAAGAATTTTGATGGCTTTCAGCCATCATTTGTAATATGCATACATGCCCAAAAAGTGAAGATGCCCAGCCTTAAAATTAAATGCACAAGTGAACACGTAGTCTCTATCTTACCAAAATCAACTAGACTTGGAGAATAGATCTTAAGACATGTATTCAACATACAATTATCCATCCATTTCTTTGACTTTTACCTAACAGCGATTAGCAATGATTATTATTGATAAGACTAACTCAGAAATTCAGCAACTAACATCATTTATTTTTTGGAGAGGCAATACACACAGAGAGAGAGAGAGAGAGAGAGAGAGAGAGAGAGAGAGAGAGAGAGAGAGAGAGAAGAGATACACATTCAGAAATCTCCAGACTTACACGCAAGCTAAATGTACCTATACAAGTACACATGAGCATGCACAAACAGAAATTTTTCTATTGTTTAAAAGAAATTAAAAAAATAAGATGAAGACATGAGAAAGCAATGAAAAGTGGTTTGGCAGTAGAAAAGTCAAAAGTATGGCTGAAAAGCTGAGCATTCTAGAACTTCTTAACTGATTAAAGAGAATGCCTATGCAGAACCTGTTTTGAACTCTTTGGAAAAACTTAGGTGACTCAGGCACTGTAGCAGGATTGCCCAGTAATTATCCCTTTCATGAGAGCTGGCAATGTCTGTATTTTTCTAATTAGTACTAGAAATATTACAAAATTCTTTTTATTGATGGGCTCTTTGTAGCATCAGCAAGGCAAGAGGCATCATTCGGAGATGACTGCAAAATTAAAATATATTATCAAAAGGACCTTTTATTTTTTATCATTTGTAACTTATGTGTGTGAGTTTCTGTGTGTATACCACATGTATTCAGAGACCAGAAGAGGGTGTCAGGTACCATGAAGCTGAAAATATTAATGATTGTGGGCCTACCTCCCCTTCCTCCACTACACAGTGGTTCTCAGTATTAGTGCTGAGAACCAAACTTGGATCCTCTGTAAGAGCAGAAGGTGCTCTTAAACACTTGAGCCATTTCATAGTTCCTCAATAACTTTTAAAATCATGTATTATTGATTGATCCAAACATGATCCTGTCTTTGTTATTCTAAAACAGAGAGTATTCTATTTATAAATGCAAGAACATATCATTTTTAAATGTGTGGGAATGCCATTATCTAAAGATTCCCTCCACTTTGACTGAAAATCCATTCACAGTAACCAGTAAATGTAGTCTCCTCTGTTTGGACTACAGGTCTCAAATAGACACAACTTGGACATAATATCCCCTGCTTTTCTTTCCTCATCTCTCCACCTACTTCTATTTCAGTCTCAAGCCTCACATGAGTAAATCTTCACTGGTTTATATTCTATGTTTAGTGCTGAAAGAATATTAGTCATTCAATAAATATTGTTGAGTAGTTTCCAAATAATAAATAAAACGTCCTTGAAAACCATGCTTACTCTTATGCACTAATGTTCTAACCCTCACAAAATTTCTTTTTTAAATCTCCCTCACACTTTTGAAATGCTATATGTCATTTTTTTACTTCTCTAATTTAATTTGTTAAGATCAGGAAATGTGTCCATATTTATATCCTATCTCCATGATCTTGTCTATAACAGGTGCTCAATAAATGATAATTGGTTGGTTAAAATTTCAGTGAAACAACTGATAATGTGCTTTTTTTTCAAAATGTTAGATTAGCTGTTTTACTGAGTAATCGGCTTCTTAATGTCTTATCACTCAAATGAACCCTTCTAATTTTTTGAGGAGCAGTGTTTCAAATCAATATTTATATATGAAATTAGGAAATTTATAAGATGTTAACCCTTAACCTTTTATTTATATTTAAGTTTGTCTTTCTGCTTGCTTTATATCCTGCAAATCTTTATTCTAATGGGGGAAGGACTAATGGAAGAATGTTGGAGGCATATCTGGGGAAAGATTAGAAGAACACAATTTTAAGGCTTTCTGGTTTGAAAAGATTAGGAGAGAGAGTTCACAAAATGAAACAAGTCAGCACTCTAGATACTACAAAGCAACATAGACTAAATCATCTTTCCGCCAGTATGAACACTGCCCTCTGTCCTCAGCCTGCTGCTGGGTAACTCAGAGATATAATTTTATGATGGATTCACAAACAAAATGGTCAATGGTTCAGCACAAACCAAACATGAGCAGACACATTTCTGAACCCAACCGTCACGCTGCTTACACAATCTGTTGATCCATTGAACAAATATATGTTGAAAGATTAAGCAGGAGTTGACTGCCATTCAGGAAGATAAATGCAGAGCAGACTCATTTTCCGCCTGACTTAATGCTTAAGGATTTGTATTAGAGGAAGGTTCGGAAGAGGGATGTCTGGGGAGAGGGAGGGAAATTCCAGTCACCCAGATCTTTACAAAGAGATTATCTTTCCAAAGACCTCACACAGAGGCCTTTACCAGCCATCATTCATGCTCTGGACTTGAGCCTTTTCCTGTACTCCTTTATTGTAGAAAGAAAAAAAGACATCCAAGGAAATAAAAGAGGGCTACGAGAGAAGTTGCCTCTATTCTGGCCTTGTTGCTGGAATAATAGGAGAGAGAATGTTCAGTTTGCCATTTCAACAGGGAAAAAAATTAGTACCAAAAAGGTACATTGTTATCTGGCTCTCAAAAAAGGTCTGTGAGCCACTAAGCTATAGAAAAAAGTGAAAGCCTGAGGCTGGAACGAAGTGTTCTTTGTGGTTCCCACTGGCTAGACCAGTGCTGTCACCAGGCCGAGAGGAGGGCCAACTTCAATATAGCTTTTCACTGCTGTTGACCCTGGTAGAAGTGTTTGGGCTTCACTAGAGAGTTTTGTTCCAAAATAAAATAAAGGACAGAGGAAAGGAAGGGAGAAAGAAAGAAGCAAGAGGAGAGAAAGGGGAAGAAGGGAGGAGCAAGAGCAGACAGGGAAAGAAAGAGGGAAACAGAACAAAAGCCATTTGTGTGGAGTAAGTGTGAGTTCCTTGATGTTCTCCCTGTAATATGGTTGGCAGAACAATGAGCAATCACACAGCTTTCCAGAGACCTACACCTCCAACTGGGTCAGGAACACACTCCAAAGGGCAAAGGGAAAAATCCCTGAATTCTGTGGAAAAGGAAAAGAAGTGGATCTTCAACCAAAAGACTGTATGGGCCAATCTGTTCACAGGGAAGCAATTCACTTTTATTCAGTGTTTTCTAAAGGATAGAGATCCCAGCTGCTCACAAATGATGAGGGTCTGGCTTATGCAAAGCACATAGACCGAGACAGACTGTGTGCAGACACATGTACAGAATGTGTCTACACCTCCACAAAAGATGTGTTTCCTTTTGGACTGAAAAATAAGTAGAATCTCTCAAGGGAGAATACATTTTGGAAAGAGGCGACATTGAAGCAGTGTTATTAGGATATGTAGGGAGATGGGACTGAGAAGTTGCATAGACACAGGAGAAATTCAAAGTCAAAGAAAAACAGTATCTGGGATAGGCTATAAACATCTTTATTTGCCAAGCAAAGCAATGGGTTTAGCAATGAATTATTTCTTAACACTATTTTTATCTGGTTCAAATAAGCCTTTATATATGTGTGTGTGTGTGTGTGTTTCTAGTGCAAGCTAAAGATTTACTAAAATATAAATTGTTGCATAATTGCTGTATAGCTAAAGCTTTTTTTAGAACTACATTTTAGCTTTTAGATTAATTTGTTCTCATAAACTGTCCTACATACAATTCAAATTCAATACATGAATGGCTAACATGCTAGCTGTTTTTCATTTGTTTGTTTGTGACAAGATCTTTCTATGTAGCCTAGACTGCCTTCTAGCTCACATCCTCATGTCTCAACCCCGCCAGTGCTGAAAACTTAGATGTGAGCCCTAATACCAGTGAATTCACCATTTCCTTAGTGATCTATTTCATTGAAAACACTTGACTGTGGTATTGATGGCATGTAGCAATAAAGCAAGTTAAGACCACTCCTTCAATGTAATACATCTATCTTCCCCTTAAGGCTAGTGTCAGAGATTTTATCTTTCACAATCACTTGACTTACAAGTAAAACTAACTAGCTAATAGTTAAGGCTCCATTAGCAGGTTTCAAAGATTGGAACTGTGAGCCTGAAATTTATCATATTCCCTTATTTTATCTTAAGCAAGTATCTTTGGCTTTAACTAATTTGTTTGGCTTTTGTTTTTTTCCTCTTCTTGAATGACTAACACTTAGTAAGCCAGAATGTGAACTCTCGAAGTAGAAAAGACAAAATGGTTTGGAATCTAAAGAATGGTTGTCTTTCTGGATTAGGTACTACAGGCTATGGAGAGTGAGCTTTCTGTTTGGTTTGGTGAAGGGCTTTTGTTTTTCTTACCACCCATTTGCATTATGTTTAGCAGAACAGGACCATATATTACTTCTCTGGTAGTGAACTGGGTCCTTGGCCAAGAATACCCCAATGGATAGGCAAGTCTATGTACATCTTGCTTACAATGGAAACCAGAAAGGATTTTCTGGTAGATCATAAGCCTTTCTCTCACTTTCCTTTGAATACATAGGAAATACGGAGAGAATGCTGCCTGTTCATCATGTTCAGGCACCGGGGGTCCTGCTGTTCTTTCCTAAACACCTCATAGGTGAGTGTAGAGTATCCAAAGGGCTGATGACAAAGCATAATCTGAGAGTCCTTTCATCCATTAGCAGAGACTTCATCTCTGGCTGTCCCAGGAAGGAGAACAGGGTGCACATAGGCCAGTCTTTCTTTCGCAGTAGGTAATACTGGCCTGGATGTTCCTCATTTAAATCACACTACAGAGCAATGTTGTCATGAGAGGACTTGAACAGTTAATGATTCTTTAACAAGTTTTGCTTGAAACTAATAAATGAGTTCCATTTTCATTCTCTGAAGCTAGGTGAAATTCTTCCATACTAGCCAAAATTCAGTGTTGTGAAAAGTGTTTTATTCTTTCTTAGTGAAGCTCCAAGTGTGTGAAGCATTTTCAGAAGAAGCTGACAACTGTTTTTCCAAAATTAAAAGTGCAGTTAGGAAGTCTATCCAAATACAATGGTCTGCTGGATTTGAAATATTGCTCTGGAGAGGAACCCCTGGCACCAGAGAACACCTGAATCGGCAGACGGTGGGAAGGAGAGTGCAGACTGTGTTTATTATGTCTTGAGATGACTCCACGGGCCACTGCTGATTTCTGTGTATACTGTTCTGACCCTTCACACTCCACAGCAGTTTATTCAGCTGTGATCTACAACAAAGACCACGGGAATGAGTCATCAAGGTACAGTTCAGTCCCTGTTCCAACCACTGGGAATAAAAAGAAAAGGCACTGGGTACCCAGAATGCCACTCTTAATCTGTTATCTTCCCTGTTTTTTTTTTTTGCAAATAACAAGTGACATGTATTTTTGGAATACAGAGTAAACCATGATCTTAGTTGACTGAGTTTTAACAAAGGAAACAAACTTTTCTACTTTATGTTTTTAGTAATTGGGAAATGAGTCTAGAGAGACAATTCTATCTTTTTGCCATTATTTCCCTCATCCCAATTGGAATGCATTCAAATACTGACATATAATACATCTTATACCAGTCTATCCTGATTCTGTACAAAAAGTTTGAGGTTACCAAACTATAAATGTAAAGAGGCTATAAGCAGTTCTTTTATTTTGAGCTCAGATTCTTCATTCTGTGGTAATAAAGATGTGCATTTGAATTTGGAGCTTCATCATCAGTCTCTTCATTTATTTGAAACCAAAAGACATGCCTTGTATTGTAACAAATATCTGTGACCCCATTGTTTGGAGACGAAGGCAAGAAGAGCAAGTTTCAGGGACCTGGGCCGCATAGTGGGACAGAACTGAGAAGAAAAAGGAGGAGGAGAAAGAAGAAGGGCAGGAAGAGTAAAAGAAGCACAAGGATCCCTATTCCTCCTGGATGCAAAAGCTGAATGATATAGCACAAGAAAAATACTTCTAGATTTTTTTCCCTGGGGCTAACTAAAAATAATCTCATATGTAATATATAAGCAATCATAGAACAGACTCTGTTTCTGAGACAAAATCCCTACTCCAGGCTCTGACTACTCCAATTACTGCTTCTAAATATCAGTATTTTCTCATGTAGTGTCTCTTAGAGAAGAACTTGCACATCCAGACTACTTCCAATGGTTTTTCTTTCAGAAACCCCCTACTTCTGCTCTCCTATCTGTTTTTTCTTGGCACCTTATACTCCCCCTGTTATGACATCTAACTACAAACCTCCCTTCAACTAGTTATTTGAGATTAGAATTTACCAATGGAGATCAGGTGCCCAACATATAATAGACACCAAGTAAATGTGTTCTATTTGAACAGCTGGAATAAACTCTGGCACATCAGGTCATGATACTCAAAGTCATATGAGAATCCATGTTGATAAGACAAGGTCTGTGCTCTTCCCCAACGGGATTTGTGGCCAGTTTGACCTTGAACTCATAATACAGCCAAGGATGATCCTTGTGTAAGGATTATAGATGTGGCATTTGTATACCACCATCCTCAGTTTATGTCATACTAGGGACTAAACCCAGGGCTTAGTACATGCCAGGCAAGCACTCCTCAGCTTTCCAATTAGCTTCCTTTTTGCTCTTCTTTTCCTCTAGTTAGTAGGGACTGACTTGTGAGATATTTGTAAAAATCTGGTGCTAGTAACTGACCTAGAAGAGAACCTTGAGGCTCTGAGTCATAAAGACCCCATTAGGCTGGGTATAGCTCATTGAAAGTCTTCTATCACTGTTTTATAGCAGGCATTTAATAATGCATCTTTAATAATCTAAGCTTTTCATCTACAAAAAGTCATGACACAGTATGCCCTACAAAGTGAACTAATGCTATACTCTGAAAAGCATACAATGAAATCTTAACCCTTAATGTGATTGACACATGGGCAAACTGTTAAGCCATGAGGGTGGACTATGTGAATGGAATTAGTCTCTGTATAGAAGCAACTCCAGAGAGCATTCTCATGTTTTTGTCCTGTAAGGAAACAGTGAGAAGGTGGCAGTCTGCTCCCATACAAACGACCTCCCCAAACTTGGCCTGGCTGGCAAACATGACCTTGATGGCCCTCTGATCTTTACATTTACTAAATTGTAAAGAATATATTTACTTTTTGTCATTTGTTTGCATATGATGTCTGTGTTTGTATAAGCATGGGGGGGACCACATATGAATGTGTGCATATGTGCATATGGAAGCCAGACTCTTCCTCTAGCACTCTGCACCTTAGTGTTTGAGATGGTGTTTTTCACTGAATCTAGAGTTTATTGTTTCCGCTAAAACAGCTAAGACTAGCAAATGGCAGCAATTCAACTGTTTGTTGCACAAACATCCAACCTACTGCCAGGGTTATAGGTAGCCTTGGTGACATCCAGCTCTTTACATGGGTGCTAGGGTTCTGAATTTAGAGCCTTCTCTTTGCTCATCCAATACTGTACTGTATTAGACATCTTCAGCCCCTGAATTTATTGCATAAAACACTTTATACTATAATTACTGAGCAGTGAGTATGTTGAGTTTTTTTTCACTTTTATGACAGAACACCAGACAAGAACATACCAGAAGAATTTATTCTGGCTCATGGTTCAAGGTGGCAGAAAGGCTTGGCAACAGGATCATCTCACAGCTGTAGTAGCAACAAGAAAGAAACACTCAGAAGGCAGAGTCAGGTAGAGTGTGACCTAGCCATAACACATAACCCCCAGCCAGTGACCCACTTTCTCCCTCTAGATCCCATCATTTAAAGGCTCTCCCATTTTTTTAAAACAGTGCCAGCAGCTGGAATAGTCAAAGGTATGAATCTGTGGGGAATATTTCTACACAAACCACAACAGAAATAATTCACAATATACTGTTCACAGAATTAGTAGATGGTGGTTTTTAACTTCAACCACAAAACCCACTGATACCTTTGGCTACAAATCTCTAAACTCAAATAATAGAAAGACAGCCAAGAAGAAGGAAAAAGAGGAAGAGAGAGCAAGATTTAAATAGAAGAGGGAAATTGAAAGAGATATGAAAGAATAGACTTAGGAATAGTGTTACCCACCTCACATCCCAGCACTCAGTAGGCTGAAGCAAGGCAAATGCAAGTTGCCCTTCCACTATGGAGATAAAGACTTTGACTTAACCCCTACTGAAAGGGAGTAGGGGGAGTAAGAAAACAAAGGGAAATGAGAGACCTATAGCTCTGGCCAATTGGACTTGAAGAAGGAAAGGAGTGGAGAAAATGGAGACTAATCAAGTAATCAAATAAGTATTGTTCTGAAGACTGAGCAAATGGCCAAAGAACCTAGACTGTTACTTCCAGCAACAAGGTGGAGTTATCCCTCTGGACATAGATAGGATGCTGAGTAAATATTTTAAATGTCATTTGAATGTATGACTTGGTTGGCATGGATGGACTGGAGGGCAGAGATAAAAAGTGTACATGTAAAAAGGATTAACAAGCAGCAGAGAAAGCAGCTAACAACACCAAGAAGTGGGGCTGTACTCAGAAAAAAATAAGGCTATAGGAGAACAAGTGAGATTAGACAGCCTTAGCATGAAGCTGGATCCCCAATATAGCCATGCTTAGCATGTATAGGGGGAAGGTACTTGCACACATTACAGGGAGCTACCTGTCATTTCCAACTCTGTTAGCTCTGGCATTGGATTTGGGTAAAGTAGAAAACAATATCTGAATTTTCTTGAGAAGATTCTAACCACAAGCCTTATTCTGTGCTTTAGTGTTAGAATTCCTACCATCCATACAGCTCCCTTAAAAAATGCATAGAAGACCAGAAAAAAAAATTATCTTAAGTGACCCAGCCATTAGACCCATATAATATGCATGCAGGACAAAAAAGAGAAAGATGAATTTCCTCATGTCCCACACCTCTTACATGGGCAGGACTATAATTACATGACCATGTCCAGCCATGAGGAATGCCAAAAAGTGTTTCTTTATTCCTCATCACAAGATTCTATTTATAAAAAGGTTTTAAAAAATAAGCATTGGGAGTAGATATGGAGCATGCCTTACCTTTTTCTATAAACACATAATAGTTCCTAAAGAGAGATACAGGTAGCACTTGTCCCCTGGACATTTGTCTGGACATCAGTGGATGACATTTTGGAGACTTAGTGAAGGGGGGGGTAGAAAACCTTCATTTTGCTTCTTCTCAATCTTTTATTCAAGAGATATTAAAAAGTATTAGAAACTAGGGATTGATTTCTAATATAAAAAGAAAAAGATGGGAGTTAACAAGATATCTTTGTTGTAATAGGTTTCTGGCTGAAACTTTCCTGTCCAGACCAGAGGTTTGACCAGCATTCTGGCAGTTGGCAGTCCCGCAGTTCCACAGAAACACATAGATGCTTACATTAATTTTACACTGATCACTGACTGACCTGAAGCCCAGGCATATTGCTAGCTAACTCTTTACTCTTAAACTAACCCATGATTCTTACCTTATTCAGCTATGTGGCTCAGTACTTTTTCTCAGCAGCATTTCAACTTCTTTCCTCTGCATCTCCTGGCATCTCTGTGGCATCTCTGCTCTCCCTCTGAGATGTTTCCAAAGTTTTCTTAGTGTGGTATCTCCGCCAACACTTCCTGTCTGCCATTGGTCAATCAGCTTTTTATTAAGCCAGTAGGAGGGACAAATATTTACAACATACTATAATCCCACTATACCAAGTAATGTAAACTGTGCACTCACCAACATATCTCAGTGAGTAAATGTACTACTACAAAGCCTGAAAACATAGTTTCAAGCCCCAAGTCATCCTGTGACTTCCATATAAATACAAAATAAGTAAATAAATAAGTATTTACAATAGAAGAAAAAAAATAAAAACTAGAAGCCAAAAAAAAATTATAAACTAGATTAGATCAAAGACTTTCCCCACTTCCAACAAAACTGGAAGTATCTGAGACAGACAAGGCAACCAGAATGGATGTAGCCTTGATGATTCTGTTCTGTGCTCTTATTCATTCTACCACTCATAGCCCAGATTTCCTAAAAAGCCATTCTACAAAACTAGGAAAGAAAAGGTTTCCCAGCTTGGTTTTGTTTTGTTTGGTTGGGGCAGGGTTCTCTGTGAATATGTTGTTTTGTTTTTTTTTTAAGTTTCTGAATAATGCATAGAGAAATACACTCTTGAATTTTTAAAGTGGCTTAAACTGGCTATGTTCTATAATAAGACAATATATTTTATATATATGATCCTTGCTCAGAGTATTCATAGTGGAAGAGATTGCATATTTTTCTATGGAATTAGTGTTTTATTATTTTAGAAAACCCACAATACCAAATCTGAAAATCTATAAGAATGACATATCCAATTTCCCAGAACCAAGGGGAATAATTGATTTTTTTTATGTGATATGTTCAGTAATATATAGGAAAACATAAGATGCACTGTTGTGCAAGTATCAAAATGACCAAGATCTATCAGATATAATGGTGTAAATAGGTAATTCTAGCACTTGGTGGAGTGAGGAAAGAGGACAGAGTTTGAAACCATACTGGAGTTTGTAGAGGATCCTGGTTGAGGGGGGTTGTTTGGTTTTTTTAAATGGTTATTGGTTTTTACAAATAACATATGAGAGAACTAAATGATCATCTTGAATGCTGACCTAAGCCACCTTGGGACCTTGGGCCCTCTTGCCCTTGCTGGGAAGGAGATAAAATGATGGGGAGAAGAGGGAGTGACTTGGAGGGGCAGAGGGGGAAAGGAGTTTGAGGATACATGGATAAAAAATATGACTTTGTTCATATTATAAAAAAGAATTTGGAAATAGATGCAAAGAGGAAATTTCCCAGATCTCCAGGACTCTTAGCTGCTGTCTACACACCATGTTACACAGCAACCACCCAATGATTCAGCCTTTTTAACTCGAAATCTCAGATTTCAGATGATACTTTGTCCTAAGCATATACAGCAATAATTAATATAGTGTAGTGTCGCGAAAGGAAAAGAATGAGTAAACATGCAAAAAAAAAAAAGCCTCTAATAGAAATAGAGAGCTGTAGGAGAGCAGATCTGGTGGGTACATTTGGCCATCAATGTTGTAAGCCTCGATGCATTGGTTGATTGCTATAGTTGACCTTTTTACTCCTATACTTCTTGGAACATTTGGGTACATGATAATAAGGCACCAACATGTTGAATATATTTAGTATGCTTAAGTTTTGGAAAATCTGGGTTTATAATAAGTATTTAAAACATTCAATTAAGTAGTGATTTAATGTGGATTCCTTTTCTTTGCTCATTTCCAGCCAGTGTAATACAGATCCATATAAGAAGACATAACCAAGGAGTTTTACTTCTTTCATGAAATGTCAGGAGTCTCACATCCTATGCTATCTTCATTCTGCCATCTCTCATTTGCAATCTCAATAAAAAAGTATACATGTATACATCATATCCTTATTCTAAAGGGAAACAAAAGACAAGTGATCAAGAGGTAACAAGGATGCCAACATGGGGAAAGCAAACTACATATTCTCGAAAAAGTCTTTCTTCCACCTTGCTGATCAGAAGTGAAAGAAATGTCTGAGAAATGCTAGAAAGTCTGCTTTACCAGGAGCCTATCTCAAAACTAATATAAACAATATCAAAATTCTGATAGTAAAGACAAGAAGGAAACATCATTCTAAAATTTCAGTCCTCAGAGAAAGTAATTAAGTTCCTCAGAGAAAAATATGTCATACTCTGCCTTTACTCTCCAAGTGCTGTCACAAAGCATGTGCTCATTCAAAAAGTGTTTCTCAAGTTTCCAGTACCAGGTGCTATTTTTGGTGCTTGGGATCCACCCAGATAAAAATTCCTGTCCACTTAGATTTTCCAGTTCAGCAGGAGGATGCACATAGTGAACTGTACCAAAATAAATAAATATAATATCCATTGATTTATAAATGCTAAGTCCTATAGAAAATAGTAGAAGGATGGCTGGGAAAGGAGAATTCAGAGCCACAGAGAGAAGTGGACTGAAAAACAACCAAGAATTATTAGTCACGTGTTCCTCTTTTGTTCCTTGGACCATCTCATTCTGAAGAGTATAAAATGCTCTATCCTGGCAAGGGAGCTTATGATTTCCTCAATTCCCATCCTTGAAGGTGCAGAGTCCACTGCTGTTATTTACACAGGAAATGTCAATGACTGTGGGGGGCAGTAGAAGAGGCCAGACATTGCTTCCCGCTGGGGAACTGTTTGCAATTTACTTAACAGTTTAATTCCATAAGGAAGAACAAAAGTTCAGTGGGAAAAAAAAGCACAATCAACAAAGAGAAAATATTCTTCTGACCTTGTGCCTTTTGAGTGTCAGAAGCCTGGGTTTTGGGGGGAATGTGGCTTTACAATAGGAATAAGGTTATTGGATTAGCCCTCCTCTGCTTTAAATTATAAAAATAAGAAACACACACACACACACACATTCGTGCCAAGGAATTGCATTTCAGAGTAAAAGAAAATTTAAATTCATAATCAATGTTACTTAATGGATAACTGTTTGGATTTATTAAAGTATGACTGGGTATTCACTTAATTATTAGAGCAATACCAGCGATGTTCTTATTAGCAGGGGTTAGAAGCCCATCTGTGTTCTCTGTCAACTTCCTATACAGGATCATAAACGTACAAATTGCATGTACACTTACAAAGTCAGAAAACTGTAACTGCAGCTGTGTTATTCATTATCCTCATGGATGTGGCCTGTCTGTACATAAGCTAGTTAATAGTACTTCATCACAATGTACTAGTTTAATGCTTTATGCTAAGCCAAGAAGCCTGGCCTGGAGAATTGTTCACGGGTAGCAAGGATACCCTATATCAGCTGGTGAAGATGAAGTTACATGGAGTCCAAACAACCTCAGAATTAGAAAGCAGGAATGACCTTACCACTCTGGCATTTGCAGACATGGATGGCAAATATGCCTGGCCCTGTTTCCATCCCTAAAGGAAACCAAAGGTAATACCTCTCAGGAGGGAAATGAGAAGCCGAAGCTCACAAGTGTTTCAGGAGGTGGACTTAGGAAAGTCTCTTAGTATCATTATTCCCAGGTGGGGTAAGTCCAGATGTGGTGAAGCTTAAAGCTTTCAGTAAATGGGATACTTAATGACTAGGCTTTAAAACAAAACAAAACAAAAACCATGACAAAACATTTAAAAACTTAATGGAAAATATTACAAGTCACAGAATACTAAAAGATGTTGGATTATAACTATCTGGCAAACCTCTATATTTCCTTTACATTTTTATTTCTATGTTTGACCTACCTCTTCACAGGAACAATAGCTGGTTTGTTCTGTATCAATAATTTCAAATGTACTTATTAAACACTTGAGAGCAAAACTGAAACACCAATATACTGCCTCACTTCCTCTAATCCCAAGAGCAGAAGCTCAATTTTTGTGGTCCCAGTACAGCACTTACACCACACAGGGAAGGAGTACAAGAAATGAAGGCTTACTTCAGCAGGTAAAAAGCAAAAGTATAAAACAGGTGGAGGGAAGACTGAACTGAGCTAAGCTAAAAGGCAATGCAGGCAACCTCTCTGTCTGGACTCATAAATCCTAGTCTACTGCTTCTTATTCACATTGAAGAGATATGGGATGGTCTCCTTCCTGGAAGAAGCAGAGGTTTCCTTAGAAATTACTCTTACCCACATGGTTAAGCCTCTGACAATTAAGTGCATTCAATGCAGGAATCCATGTTACTACCTATATAAATGTGTAACTATCCATACAGCTGAAATGTTTGCTAGGGGAAAGAGCAATGACGCCTTGTGTGTGCTGTCCAGGAAGACTACCCGAGCTAGTCTGAGCTTGCTGAAACTGGCTTTGTTGATTTTCTCATGCCTGTCCTTTCTCTTATCTGCTTACCTAGCTGACACATACCTAGATATAAACCCCCTTATTTACCTTCTTTAATGTTCCAATTTGTTTTCCCCATCATACAACAGACTACAAAAGAAATGCAATAAAGATAATGGGAAGTGCTTTGTAAAGGAGAATCAAATTGTTGAGACTGAAGATGATAGACAATACTCAGGGACAGTCAACGTCTCTAAGGAATAACCTAAGAAAAGCTGAAAAGGAGTTATTAGAAAAACAACAGACACTCTTAAGGTTCTGAGAAAAATCTGCACCCAGGTCAGCAGCAATGACTGAAGAAAATTTTTTTCTCTTTAAAAACAGAAACTTAGTGCTGGCAACCAGAGCCAAAGAAATATTCATTTTATTTTATTATTCTTTAGGCAGGATCTCACTATGGAGCTTGTTATATAAACCAGGCCAGCCTTAAACTCACAGAGATCTGCTTATCTTATGGCATTAGAAGAGTGTGCCACCAAACATGGCAGGGTATCACTGTTGCCGTGGTGACTCAGCAGCCTGGGATCCTCTATGAAATACATGCTCAGGAAATTCAGGTCAAATGTCAAGGATGAAATGCTGAAAATTGACCCAAAGAATATTGTGAGACTGTAGGTGTGGTGGTTTGATTAAGAATGATCCTCACAGGCTCACATATTTGAATTTTTAGTACCCGGTTAATGGAACTGTTTGGTAAGGATTAAGAGATGTGGCCTTGTTGGAATGGGTGTGGCTTTATTGATAGAGGTGTGTCATCCTTGAGGGTAGTCTGTGAGGTTTTAAAGCAGGACCCCCCCCACCGCCTCTTGCTCGCTTGCTCTCTCTCTCTGCAACTTTTGGATCAGATCTCAGCTACTGCTCTAGAACATTGCCTGCCACCACACTCTCTGCCATGATGATCATGGAGTCACCTTCTGAAACTCTAAGTAAGCCCTCAATTAAATGCTTCCTTTTATAACTTGCCTCTGTCATGATATTCATTACTGTGACAATACAAAAATAACTTAGACAGTGGTATAATTTTGAGTTAGATATGCATAGCACTCAGTGAGTTACCGCAGTGGGAAGTATTTGTGCTCGTAGTATTCCCATAGAAGGTATCTTAAGTAATTTTCATTCTAAATAAATCTCACCAGGAGCAGTGCCTCCAAATTTCTCTTATCTAAATTCCAAACAGGCATGGTCATAAATGCCACCACAGGTAAGGAAAAGAATATTGAAAAGAAAATTGTAGTGATTAGTCATTTTGTTTAAAATAACTTATTTTTGTCAATTTTATATAAACCTTTTATCTCTGACCTAGCAACTCTGCATCTAGATCTGTGCCCTGATAGCTCAATATCTTTTCCCAGCTTGATGGAGGTGATGCTTCAAATCAAATAGTTGTATGCTGAGCTTCAGGTGTAGTATTTTGGCATTTATAGTTTCCCTGAATTTAGAGATGTAGATATTCTGGTTGGATTTCAGAGGTTACATATTATTTGTATGTGGTTCATCCATCTATCTTTTAAGTAATTCTTCCCAATACCCACTGAGTTCAGTCATCATTAAAAGATCATGTTCAAAGTTGTGGCTAATTGAAAGCTTGGAAGTTATGGATTCTATACTTAACATCTTGGTCTAATAAGACAAAACACATCTGTGAACTACAATGAAAAGCAGACTATATTAAAAGAAGTCAGTGTCTGAAGTAGTGACCAAATGAGCCAAGTTTTGTCTTATGTCTCTGAGTACTTTAATAACCTCTGATCTCCCCAGTCTTCATTTTCTTCATCTATAAAATGCAGGTGTACTCATCTCACAAGACTAATGGAAGAATTAAAGAAAATATAAATCATGCAAATTGCCTAACATAAGGTTTTCTATAAATATGTCTCCCTGGAAGCAAACATATTTCACTTTTTAGACATCTACTTCTGTTCTACTTCTTAATAAATCTGTTGAAAGTAGAATAATAACTAAAATAGTGAATGCAATTCTTTAAAAAAAAAAAAGACATATAAAAGTTTCTCAGAGAACTTCTAGCTTTATCCAAGCCTCAAAGGATACCTTAGACACAGTGAAGAGAAACCAAAGATGTGTAGCATCAGTAACAAGTGATTGAAAGTTGGATCAAATTAACTGAGGCAAAAACAGAGAAATGGTTGGCTCATGAAATGTACAGGACCAGTAGCAAATTTAGGATTAGGTTGGCAGCACCGTGAGATCTCCCAGGGGGGAGCCTTCTGGAGCTGCCTCTCTGGTGCTGGGTTCTGCTTTTCTTTACATTGTTTTTATTCCTAGGTATGTTTTCCACTGCATCATAAACTGTTACTGCAGCTCCACGTTTATAAGCCCAAACCTGCAATCTATATGGAGACTCTTTGATTTTCAATATACTAAAGACTTTACCCATGAAGATGGCTTTGGGCTGATATGGTAATGTGGAAACATCCAGCTCAAATCACAGATTCTGATGATGAGAAATGGGTAGGCTATGTAAAGAAAACTTCAAATAGAAAGAAGAAGGAACTTGTGTAGAATGGTCCAGAGCTATTTCAGGAAGGATCTAGTGAGGACACAGGTGAGGAAGGCTCCTCAAATGCCTCAAGAAATACCATTTGCTCAGGGAAGGCTAAGGTCTTTTACAGCTAGAAAATGCTGGAGACTTTTCAAAGACTAGATACTAGAGCTGGATTTGAAGGAAATTATATTGGAAAAAACAGTGGTGATAAATGGTGTGAAAACCAAAATATCTTTAAACCAACCCAAAACCAGCTCTGATGCTACGGGGCTGAGGGTACTGATGCCACAGAAAGCATTAAAAGAGGTTGTAAGAGGCAAAAGTTACCTTCTGTGGTCTTGTTTTGAACCTCTTTAGGTTTACCTGTTTTGCATAATTCTATCAACAGACTCACACTGTGACATTTTGTGTCTGTCTTCTTTAGGCAAACCAAGGTTTCACAGTTACCTGGGTCTCTTTTGATACTAGTAGTCACATTCTGCTTCCTGCAGCTATGCAAATGAACCTAACCTAATGAAACTCTACCACTGGACAATCATCTTAAGATGGGCCTTTTGCCACTCAACGTCCATTCACTATTAGAGTTTGTGTCTCTGTGTATCCTGTTGTAAGAATACCTTGGGTTTCTTCAGTAGCTACAATCAGTAATGACTTGTACGCAGTTGGTTGCATGTTGGGTCTATATAGCAGTAAAACATTTTGGAAGGGGGCAAATTGAACCTTTGGTTTCCACCAAGGGCAACCAGTCAGCACAAGAAAGAGACACTTTAGTGTAGTGTGCAAACACACGACTATATTCTCAGTGTTTCTACTGAGGCAAAGGAATTATGGTTTGAGGTCTGCCTACCAAGGCTACATAAGAGACTGTTTCTAAAAAGAAAAGAAAAGAGGAGAGAAAGAAAGGAGGGAAGGAGGGAGGAGGAGAGAGAGTGTGTGTTCTCCATTGTGATGGTCCCTGACTTGTGATCAACAGCTCACTCTTCAGCCTTATTTACTGGTTCTTACTTTTAGCTCAGAAGTTTAGATACAAAATGTTTCTTACAGAAAATCATTACTTTAAAGTTAGGAAAATTGATGAGATAACTGAAGAAATCCAAGATCACAAAAACTAATGTATGAAAGCCTATTTTAGACATTAGATGTTCTTGAGCTAAATTCGCACTGTGAAGTAACACGGTGTCCAGTCCCTTTCACTCCAGAAGCAAGAAGCAAATTTAAGAAAGCAGTAATCTGAAGAAAACTCATTCCCCTGGAAAATCTGCCATGACTTTCCTTCAACAAGGTTTTAATCTGTGCAAATAATTAAGGGATGATATTGCACTTCTAAAGAGAAGAAACGAGAAATGCAGAAGCAATTTTGATCACAATCTTAAGCAATGGCAAAGATGGGACCTTGTATTGTGTTATGCATTCATTTGAGTGGTCAGTAGTTACTGTCAGGTAAAGATTTTTCCCCCTGGGGCACAGAAAATAAATGATGCAACAGCAGGGAGAAACCAATGCTGTTAGGAGCAACACCAAGAATATACAGCAATGACAAGGCACCTTTGTCAGTCAGTAGCAGCTAAGCCACTGTTCCACTGTGCCAAACATGGCTTTGAAATGGGAGCTCGGATCTTGCTCGGGAGAATTCCAAGCCAGTAAATACCATATCAGGGTATTTATTTGTTTGTTGTAACATAAAGTTAATGATACCTTAAAATATGTACAATTCATAACCCAGTGAAACAATAAATTATCTTAATGTCTGAACAAGTAGAGATGGTCTATAAAGAAAATAGTTCAGAAGTGAGTAGAAGTAGATGAAATTGTAAAATGCAATCAAGAAGGGGAGAAAAACCCCAGGTGTGTACACAGGAGCCCAGAAGGAGAAAGGATAGGCTCAAATGTGCTGGCTGTTTATAAATCACATCTTTGTAACATTGACTTCCTGGACTTTTTCCTCGGAGACTCCTGAACATTTCCTGGCCATAATTTACTTCTTACTTTTTAACATAGAGAAAAGCTGCTTGCTAAAGAAAACGAGTTCGATTGTTTTCTCCCTGAAGTGGTCCAGTGTAAAAGCCTTCTTCACCTAAAACAAACAGATGAAAACCCAAACCAAACAACAACAACAACTTCTAACTAATATTTAAGGTCTCCGAAGGAGATTAGCAATGAGTCTCACTAGGATAATCATTTGCACCCTCCCTTCAGCCACATGTAATACAGGCTTTATTTAGCAAATAGCAAAGTCGTTTCCCAGAAAGTCAAAGGGCAGTTTCTGCTGTATTAATAGCTGCTCTGGGAGGGTCAGTGTTGTGCTAGCCTACATTTTTTCCAGGGCCTGGAGATGCAATTTCCTACAATCTGTAGGCAATTTCCTACCAATTTTCTTGGGGAGCTAATAGGCTGTGACAGGAGACGGAGCTAGCAAGCAGCAGGTAGCTTCAGAAAAGACAAATTGCATCGCTGCCACCTAACTGGGCAATCTAGATCGACAGAGTTTATAGCTTTGTAGTGTTATTGGGCCCCATGCTAACAGCAAATCATTCATGCTGCTAGCCGAATTTCATATTCCCTTTGCTTCTTTCTGAATTTGTTATTGCCACATATCACTTGGCAGCACTTTCCCTGAAAACCACGCTAAAAAAAAAAGTGTGTGTGTGTGTGTGTGTGTGTGTGTGTGTGTGTGTGTGTGTGTGACTTAAGTGTTTCCTACGTTGCTTACAAGAAATCATTAACATTTAATCATTTCTCTTTTCAGAGTTGGGATAAGCTGGTAGTCTTTAAGTGATGGAGTAGTAAGACTAGAAAGATTTTTTTTTAAAAAGGAGGAGGTGGAAGAAGAGGAAAAGAGACATTACAAAGGTTACAGGACTTTGGCAACGGATAGACTGCTTCTTATGTGCAATAGGTTCATGCTTGTGTATTGTCAAGCATATTTCAGAAAAGAGTATCAACAGTGGCAATACATATTTACAACACATTTTTTGTTTTGCCTTGATGTTTAAAAAGAAAAACTAATTATCTAATATAACAATTTAATCATGAAATTAAACAAAAACACTTACCCCACCTCCTGCCCTGATATCTCAGTGTGTGCTGGGTACTGAGATCAAGGGTTTGTTCATGCTAAGCACTTGCTCTAACACTGAACTATTCTTCAAGCCTAATTCAGTTTTTGTTACAAGAATAATAAGTGTACATCTTACAATATTTAGAAAGAATATAAGGAGAGTATTTAGTAAATAAAAAACTAGTGATTGAAGTAACTCATGTTTGTTCATTCATTTATAAAGACCTACTTTGAGGTGCAGAGATGAATGCAATGGAACTCTACTGCTGGGGATTTCATCTTGGGAAAAAGGCAGCTGTGCAAACAGGTATACCACAACTGTCATGACAAAAGTGGTGTGAGTGCTATGAGGGGCACAACAGCTCAGGTAGAGTTAAACAGAGCAAGTGATAGCAAGGTGAGGGGACACATGAATCCCAGCACTCAGGAGACTAAGGCAGGAGAATCATGAGTTCAAGGCACAACAGGATCCTGTCTTTGAACAAAGAAAACAAAACCCAAATCAACACAAAATACATCAACATTTCCTACCTGAGATTTAGTTATCTCAGCGTTCATCCCTCAGATCTAGTCTAGTGTAGATGAGCAATATGTAAATAGTCACCTGTGCACTCTCTTATTTTGCTGCTGTAAGTATATTCAAAAAGTGGACTGAGCACTAGCATTAAGGTCATTTCCCACCTTAGAGAAAGGCTGCAGTGAGCCCAAGTGTTAAAAGAGCTACTCAAATAGGAGCTCTGTATGCATGAGGAAGATGTGGTTACCTTGTATACTTCATCCTCAAATCATGTCTATCTCAAAAGAAGGAGGAGAAGGAGGACAAAGATGAAGAGGACAAGGAGAAGAAGAAGAATTATTTAGGGGAAAATGGGCTGGAAAGATGGCTCAGAGGTCAAGAACATTGGCTGCCCTTCAGAGGTCCTAAGCTCAATTCCCAGCAACCACATGGTAGCTCACAACCATTTGTAATGAGATCTGGTGCCCTCTTTTGGCCTGCAGACAAACATACAGGCAGAACACTGTATATAAAATAGATAGATGATAGATAGATAGATAGATGGATAGATAGATTTTTTAAAAGGTCAGAACAACCAGGATTATCTAATATAGAGATACTATCTCATTCTGCCCCTTCCCCAGAATAAAAAAAAAATAAGTTCCGATAAAAAGGCTAAGCACCTAAATATCACACAGCTCTGAAAAAATTACCTCATAACTCACGAAACACTGAGGAGTTGAACTGGTGACAACTTAAAGCATTTACCCCTACTAGGTAGTGTTCATGATACTGAAAGGTACTCTGCACACACTACTAAAAAAGAAAGGTAAACACCACTCTAGCTACAAACCTTGCAATCTACAACAGTGATTTGCCTGCATGATATACTGATGCAATTATGACACTAAGCTTGTGAGACCAAGCAACCAATAGCTGATTGGATTTACTGCCTATTTTATGAGATGGAACTCACTCTAAGCATTGCTTGGATGGTCAAAGACCTGAAATAAGATAAGCCATGGAATTGGGGAAAACCAAATACTATTGTTCTGTTAAAATAACAAAGCAATAAACTGACTCCTAATGACATTCAGCTATGTTCTGTGGTGGAAATGCTCTCTGTATGATGTAAATAAAGTAACTGGTTTGGCCTATGTGGAGCGCTGTAGAAGTGGACAGGCAGGTAGAAGGAGGGTGGAGTTAGTCTCCATCTGACCCCTGAAGAAGAAACATGTAAGAAATCCAGGTGAGCTACGGGCTGGGCCACGTGATGGGTAGATTAGTAGATTAATAGAAATGGGTTGATTAAAGATGAAAGAGCTAACTAGTAATGTGCTTAAGACATGGTCCTAACAATATAAAGTTAATATAAGTGTCTGATCCATTTCTTTAAAAGACAAAAGCTGCCGCGGGTCAGGTACAACCCCCGGCCCAAAAGGGCCCGGGAAACCTTTTACAACAATGCTCATAAATCAGTGTCTTGCTCATCAGAGAAACTCCATCCTGTACCAGATGGGAACTAACACAGACCCACAGCTAGTGGTTTATACCAGGTATGACAGAGGTAAAGAAGAGATAACTTCCAAGAGAGAAAGAACCAAGTTAGGTATGGTAATTTTCAAACTTGAGTCTGTCATGGTTGATTTTAAAAGATTTGCTGTATTTTGTCCTGAAGACAATTAGAAAAACCCACCTAAAAAACAAAGTGTCAGGAGTCTTATAAAAGCCACTTCCAACCCTAGTTCTTGGCACCTCCAAGGCATAAGACTTACTCTCATGCTGAAGGCTTATTTTGGTGGTCATGAGTTCTTCAGTGTTTCTTGTCTGAAAGGGTGCAGAGATGGACTGCTATAATGCTCCTTTCATGATGATTAGAGAAGTAAAACTGAATCCCTTAACCAAATATCAATACAGTCAATCCCTCAGTATCTATGGGACATCAATTCCTGAACCCCAAATCCATGGCTACTGAAATTTATTATTTAAAATATATAATATTTGAATGTAACTTACATATCTCTTTTTATATACTACAGATCAGATCATCTTTCAGTTACTTGAGACTTTCTGTTTTTGTTAACACTACATCTCACTATGCTGTTCTTACGGGACTAGAACTCTGTATGTAGAACAGCATCCTTGTTGGCTTTTAGTGTCAATTTCTACAAGTCAAAATCACCTAAATTAAGGAGCCTCTGCAGAAGAATTGTTTTGATTGCTCTCGTTGATGTAGGAAGACCCATCCAAGTGTGGACCTCACCTTCTGGTTGCAGCCCTGACAAAAAGGTCATAGTAAAAGGAGAATTATTTGCCTTTTGATCATTAGTCCTTCTCTCTCGCCACCAGGTTTGTCTACTTTGTTGTTGTTGCTACTGATTTCCTTTAATGACATCAGAAGCAGCATTTCCAGGCTCCCATCATGGACTAAGGAGCAATGGCTCTACAAGTACCTTCCAAGTTTTTAGTACTAGATGAGGACTATTGAGATTGCCAATCTTACAGATGATCTGATCAACTACTGTCTTGTCAGCCTGTCTAGTATTAAACAGCTACTGTGAGATGACCTTGACTGCTGAGGCATCAGCCTTGAGCACCCAGCAACTATTGGCTCTCATCCTCTTAGTGTGAGGCAACTGTTGTTGTAATTTTAATGGAAACTGGCTGAATAAATTTTATACACATACATATATAAATACATATATATACACACATATATATATTAATTGTACTGGTTTGGTTCCTCTAAAGATCCCTCATCAATAATATATCAAGTCTTGTGATTGCACAGAGATCCACCTACTACTGTCCTACTGTCAGAGATGGAATTAAAGGCATGTACCACTACATCTGTCTGTATCTTACATAAAATAACTAATGCAACATTAATACTATATAAGTCATTGTATCATTAAGAAAATAACAAGAAAAGCCTTATATATTCTATTTAATATACATATATTGTGTATTTTCATATACTATTTTTTCAGTCAAATTAGATGAGATCCTACAAATAGAGAATTGATTATATTCTCTGGTATAAATCAATAGATTCTTATAGACTCTCACTTCATGAAATTCCAACTTAACTGATCTTGAGAAAAACTGTCACATCTTCATGGTCTATTCTTTTGTAGATTAAGGACTAAAATACCCTGGAATATGGAATAAATGTAGTAGAATAAACACCTGATGTCCACCTATAACACATCTCTGTAGATAGCAACAATACATCATAGAAAGTACATGGTATAGGCCCTCAATTCTAGGCCTACTTGAAGTCTTATAAGCTATAAAAATTTGGTCTATGCTCTGATACATCCTTCTTTATGCTGTGAGTATATATTTTTCTCATTGATTGATAATAAATTTGTTTTGCTACATATTCAGCAGAATAAGGCTGGGCAAGAAAGCCACGCAGAGATACAGAGAGAAGGGTGGAGTCTGGACAGACACTGTGAGCTGCCCAACAAGAAAAATGTAAAAAACTGGTAAGCCACAGCCCACATGATGACACATAGATTAATAAAAATGGATTAATTTAAGTGTAATACCTAGCTATTAATAAGCCTAAACCACTGGCCAAACATTATAGTTAACATAAGCCTGTGAGTGATTATTTTAAAAAGGCTATGAAATGGGGCAGGACAGGAAAGTATTGGTTGGCATATGGCACCTACCATTGAATGCAAATCCACATAAGACCTGAGAAAGTTTTATAAAGTTTCTAACACAGAAGACAGAGCCACATTGGGCTCACTAGTTTCTCATGCTGGCCATGGTATCCAAGAAATAAAGTTGGCTGTAAATTGCCATGAGCTAAGCCACATGGCAGGTTTCCACAGTCTCTTGTGGTACAGAGAACAATTTCTCAGTCACTGCCTGCTGGCTTAAACTATCCGCACAATCTGTGGCAGCAAGCTGTGGGGTGTATTAAGGTTTTTCCTCATACAGATAAAAGTTAAAAATACACAATAAAAACAGATTCAGACAAAAAGGCCTCTAAATGGGTCATAATATGTTTAAGAAAATGTGTGTACACTGAAGAAAACAAAAAGGGTATAGTCATAAAAATAAATAGTTTAAATTTAAAGAGTGAATTAAATTAATATTAAAAAATAAGCCATGTAGAGATGAAAAATACATGGGAATCTGGATACAGTATAGTATGTATGTTGATTTTGAATTTTTTAAATGCTGACAAGCAAACAACAGTTGCTGAGTGATATGAGATTAAAAGAAGGACTGATGAAATAAACCAGTCTAGATATTTTAAGAATGCCCTAACTTTAAAACATAAGTCAAAAAATATATTTTAAAATGGAACTTAAAAGATGCATAGCATTGTAAAAGCAGTTTTGCTTTTTTTTCCATAGGACACAAGAGGCTGTGGATTTATTCCAGGTTAAGTTGGATGAAATTTGATTAAGAGAGACCTCTTAAACTTTGATAGATGATATCTATCAACAAAGGTTATACCTGGCCATTATCTCAAATTTTCTAAGGGTCCCCATAATATTATCAGTGTTCTCAGTCAGTAGGAAGTAGTCTAGAAAACTACATTCAAAAATCCCTAAATATTGTTTATGAATCTTTGTCTTTGTTTGGGGGGGTGGTCACACAGAGTTATAGGTAATGGTCAGAAAAAAAAAGATGAACAAAGGACTTTAGATTCAGGGATCTTGTTGAAAAAGAAAAGAGGGATATATAAATGATAGGATAAGAAGGTAGATAATTGAATCTACTTTAATCCAAAAAACCTATTAATATGGCATTTAAAATGTTTTTAGAACTTAGAAGTCTCCTAACAGTGAGACATGTCTGCTCCTGGCAGCACCAATTACTTCAAAGAGGATAATGGGCATCAAAGAAACTCCGTATGAGTTTGCTTTTAATGTTGCAAGACTAACCATTTGAGCAAGAAACTGCTTTTGTCTGGACTGCTTCACAGTATGCTGTATAAACTGGACATGCAGGTCCCACCAAAAAACAACCACTAAACTTTGCAAAAACAAGGCAGAAAGGTTCTTTAGGTTCCTGCTTCATAGAAAAACCTGCCAGACATTCTGTAGGACACAGAGGAAAGCAACTGATGAACTTTGCCAAAATAGGCAGGAAAGTCCTTCAAACTTCCTGCTTCACTGCATAGCTTATAGGCCAAAATGTATGCTCCAACATTAAAAAAAGAACTTTAGATGACTGTCCAGGCAATCAGTTGTCTCTGTTATTTCTAGAGTTTTGAAAGTTTCTTGCAATGCACTTTCTATTTACTCAAGTAATACTATAATATATAAATATATTTACGTATATTTATATATAGATAAATATAATGTATAAAATAATCTTTCTGGGGTCTTTGGTGAAGTTTAAGAGCAGATAGTTATAGTTTTTCTTAGTTATGATAAAAGGCAAATCAAATATGAAACTTTAGACTCACAAATAAAGGATAGATGATAGAATACTTTTTTTAAAATTTGTCAAGTACAAATAGACTAGATATTGTAACTTATCCTTACTTGATAACTGTTTTCATTGCTTATAATTTTACTATGTTAAAGTTAAAAACCTACCTTTTTAAGTAGACACAATGGGGGAAATGCTGTGGAATATCCTTCTGTATGTTGTGTATACGTGTTTCTCTCATTGACTGAATGTAAAGTTGTTTTGGCCTATAGCCAGCAGAATAAGGCTAAGCAGAAAAGCCAAATTGAGATACAGGGAGAAGAAAGGTGGAGTTAGGGCAGAAGCTTCAAGCTGCCTAAGAAGCAAGATGTGAAAGAACCAGTAAGCCACAGGCCATGTGACGACCCATAAATTAATAGAAATGGGTTAATTTAAATATAAGAGCTAACTAGTAATAAAACTAAGATGTTAGCCAAATGTTTATAATTAATATAGGTTTTGTGTGGTAATTTGGGAAGCTGGGTATAATTGCTCTGATGGGACAGAAGGCTCCATCGCAATTTACAGGCCTAGATTGGTGAGATTCTAAGAGCATGACACCACACCCAGCTAGTGTCATTTCTTCTTATATGCTGCAGTCATATCTCTGCCCATAAACAGGAGAAAAGTAAATCTCAAAGTTAAAAATAAATGAAAATAATGTGCAAAGTGCATCTGTAAGACTGGGGAGCCATTGGCTCTCATTGCATCCTGTGTTTGTTTCTCTAAAAGTTGATATTAAATCAAGGGAGAGAATTAAACTCACAAAATTTTAAGAGATAAAAGACACATCTAGGACTTGCCCAAAGTCACACATTGGCCATTTCATATATCACATAACCTCACATTTTAAAAAGTACATATATAAAATTAAAAATAAAGTACACAAACATTTTCATGATCTTCATGAACTTAGATGTGGAGAGTTCAGCTCCTCTAACTTATCTGCAAGCACTCAATACTTAGGCTTCCAGCTGCACAAACTGTATCTCCACAGCAATGTATCTGTTACTTGGAATCCCACCCAAGACTTAGAATTGAACTAATAAGTCATGAGAGAGACAAAAATACTGATATCTTTCATTTATGGGTAGGCATTTTATATATATGTATGTGTATATACATATATGTTTGTTGTGGAATTTTATAATATTTAAAGAAAATAATGTTAAATAAAATTAGTAAAGTTTACAGTTTTCATGCTACAAATTTATTTTTATATTTTAATGATAAAATTATTATTATTATTATTATTAAAGTATTAACGCTATCCAGCAGGAAAAAAAAAACTTAGTTTATGTTTAGTATCAATCCTGTGGAAGTTTCTAATGTCCATAGTAATAAAAAATGTAAGATTAATGAAAGCATATACACAGAGATCCTTCAACATTCACTCCCTGCTTAAACCACTTATCATCTTATTATCTAGCCTCATTAACATAATGTTTCTTCTTTTTTGCCCCTTGGAGTAAGATAGAAGGAAATAATAACTGAGCCACAATTCATACCCAACAAAGGAAAGCCATAGTGTCCTCCACAGATTGTACAATTCTTTGAAATGACAGCCAAAGTGTCTTAATCAGAAACAGTGATAAAAATAATAAATTCCATTGCTACTTTGTTTTCAAAATTGGGTCTGACAAAGGAAAAATAACCTTCATTGCTTCCCATGGTCTGGCAAAAGAGTAAGCCAAAAAATAAAATATTTTCCCAATCAGCAAATGTTTCTATGAACAGAGTAGCCAACAACAATCCCAAGTTTACTTCTTTGAATTATATCTTGCACGCAATCCCATTTTCTAACGACCTTTGTTATCCAGAAATACAGCATGTATTTTAATGGGTTAGGTGACCTTAAAGGAATCAATGCATCTCAATGAAATGCCTCAGGGGACTCTGGTTTATTGCATAGAAGATAATTCTTTGCTGAAAAAGGAACAAAGCTTTGTTTGAAATTAAGGTTTGGAGATCATAAAAGGAATCGATTGAGCCAAGATGTTCTGTGTAACGTATGGTCCACTGGAGGCAAATTAGCATTTGCAGGTGAGTGGAGGAGTAAGATGAAGGGCTGAACAACAGAAACTTTGTTCCCAATTTTGTAGCTTCAGAGTTTGTCAAAAGAAGGAATGTGACAATGACTTAAAGGATGGGGCAGGGGAGACAATATGAGAATCTGTTAATCATGCTCCAGAATATCTTGACAAAAACCACAAAATAAGCTCAGAGTTTACTGTGCTTCCAGTTTAAAGCAATGTTCTGGTATGGACTACAGAAAGACAGCGAAACAGATAATGTGAGACTAAAAGACTGGGTTTCAAACAGATTAGAATAATAACTAGGGCATACATGGCAAGTTCATTTTCAGTCTCCATGATGCACGCAGGGTTAGAGTCCCTTTGTGATCTTCCTGTAAACTCACTATTCCTAACAGAAACTTGGGAACTGTGTTCCCGTGTTCTCTGTTGTGTAGGTATAAACATGTGTTTGCAGGAGACCTGGAAAGTCAGAGGCTTCAAAGGCCCTGGAGCTAGAGCTGAGAACCAACCTCAGGTTCTCCTTCAAAAGCAGCACATGTTCTGAAAAGCAACACCTATGCTTCATACTTGCCAATCACTGTCTCCAGCTTTGCTCACTGACCAGATGGTTCATCACAGGGAGTGCCACGGCATGGGGCTTGATTTTGTAATCTCCAAACTACTTATTCTCTTGTAGTTATTCCTGGATGTATTTGTAAATCAAAAAGCAAATGTTGGGAGAACCCATGCCTTTGCAAAAGAGGATTCTGAGAGTACTCAACAGTTCCATTAATATCAATGTAGCTGAAGCATGACAGGGGTCATCTCGGTCACTTTCCCTCTTCTAAAGCACAACCCTGCCATTTTACTCCAAATTGTACATATTTCTTTTTTTTGTTTGTTTCTTGTTTTTGTTTTTTGTTTTGTTTTGTTTTGTTTTTTGGGTTTTTTTTTTCCTTCTTTATTTTGTATTTATCAAAAAAAAACAGTAAAAAGAATTTAAAATGCAGAAGAGTTAACAATAACTATACAGAGGATAAGAATCATAAGCATGGCTTATCAAGGGTGGAAATGCAAATAAGATTGCTACACCTATAATTACTTTGTGTTCAGCTTTCCCTCTGAATTTTTTTTTTCCCATCCCTGTATATCCTTATTCAAGGTCCTTTCCTCCTCCCAACACATCTGGTCATTTTTCTTCTCTGCAACTCCCCATCCCCTCCCTGAGTAGGGAGCAGACAGTCCTATGGTCCCCCTGACCCAATAATGCTTGGATCAGTCTCCACTTCTGGCCAAATCCAGTTTTGTCCCCCCTCCCTCAAGAGTGAGTCTGGTGTTCCTATAGTTGGAGTGGGT
>PVIH01017230.1:0-13944 GCA_004025045.1 Sigmodon hispidus
TGGATGGATTTGGAGAATATCCTCCTGAGTGAAGTATCACAAACTCAGAGAGATAAGCAGGGGATGTACTCACTCACTAGTGGTCTCTAAACAAACAAACAAGAAAAAAAGCCAAACATGCCCAAGCAGCAAACCACAACCACTGAACAGCTTGGGATCAGAAACACCCTGGACTGACCCTTCAAACCCCAGTCCATCTTTAGTAACACCTGACTCACTCTTGAGGGAGGGGGGACAAAACTGGATTTGGCCAGGAGTGAAGACTGATCCAAGCATTATTGGGCCAGTGTGACCATAGGACTGTCTGCTCCCTGCCCAGGGAGGAAATGGGGAGTTGCAGAGAAGAAAAATGAAGAGACTTTCAATAAGGATATACAGGGATGGAAAAAAAAAATTCAGAGGGAAAGCTAAACACAAAGAAAATATATGTGTAGTAATCTTATTTGCATTTCCACCCTTGATAAGCCATGCTTATGATTATTATCCTCTGTATAGTTATTGTTAACTCTTCGGCATTTTTAAATTCTTTTTACTGTTTTTTTGATAAATACAAAATAAAGAAGGAAAAAAAAAAGACAGCAAGACTGCAGAGAGCAGAAAGGTCTGGAGCACAAAGCAGGAAGCACCCACAAGTCCTACTGGGACCTCATGGCCAAGGGATCAGACTTTTCCCCATGTGCTCTCCTTCCCCATTGGAATGCTGCTGCAGAGTGAGCTCTCAAGATTAGTCTGCTCTTTAAAAAGATTCTCACACTGGTTGAGGTGGCACACACCATAAATTTCAGTACTCCAGAAGCAGTGGCAGGGAGATCTCTGTGAGTTCAAGGCCAGCCAGACCTATATAGTGTAACTGTCGGAAACAATACAAAAGAAAAACAAAATAAAAGAAAAATTTCTAAATAAAACCAGAAGATATCCATGCACAGATTATAAAACAGAATTATAAGAAACATAAAAATGTAAGGGGACACATATTTCCAACAGATTATAGCTCCTGAGTCATCAAATCCAAAAATAATAACATATTTAAAAATACCAGATCAGTTAGTAAAAAAAAAATACTTCCAATAATAGTTATTTACTTCAAAAGGGATACAAACAGAGGGAAAAAGAAGAGAATCAATGTGTGGTGTAGATAAATAAGAAAGTCTAATTTATATGAGGAAATTCAGAAGCATAGGTGAGAGGTGTAATAAGGAAATTGATATCTTAAGGAAATTATGCTTGAAATACAAGGTTCAATTCACCCAATAAAAACCTGTAATGCATCACCAATACATTTTCTCAAACAGAAGAAATAACATCAATGTTAAAAAGACAAATGTAATAAAATACCACAATAAAACACCATTATATTAAGAATGCTAAAGCATGAAGATCAAATATATGAATCCATGAGGAAGAAGAAGCAACTGAAATAAAAGGTAGAGGCATTATAATTTTATTTAATGAAATTATAGGAGAAAACATCTCAGTTCTAAGGAAATAAATGGATGCAAAACAAACACTTCAATATCTCAAATAAATACAGAAACCTTACAAGTCTAGATTCTAGAACTAGATGAGAATGGAATAATATTAAAATATAAACAGAAAAAGTTAACTTAATTTAGCCAATCAGGGTAATATAAGATATATTACCAGAAATCCTCCAATCCAGTAAAGCATGGGATGATGTTTAAACATTAAAAGTAAATAGCTGCTACCCACGATTAATAAGTGCATATAAGTAAGAAAAGTAAAGGATATTTTTATATCTTCCTATGCTAAGGCAATTAATGACCACAAACTTAACACTGCAGAAAATACTTAAATAATCCTCCAGACATAAGAGAAAAAAGTCTCAGTCTCAAGAGTAGATTAATTTTATGAGAGGGATGTATTACTATAGAAGATCTCAATCACATCTACTCCAACAAAACAGCAAACCTCCACAACTAACAAAATTATAGGAATGAGTAGACCCTTCTTAATAGTAACCCTAAATGCAAATAGTCTTATTACCCAAACTAAAAGACAGAGTAGCTAATTTGATAAATAGTAATAATAACTACATTGAGTATAAGAAACATATTTCATCAGTAAAGAAACAGAATGGGGTAAAACAATGGGAAGCAATAAATACATCAAGCAAACAGAAAGCCTCAAATAAACAAGATTAACTACCCATATTACTGGTAACATGTACTGAAAGCCAAAACTAGCCAGAGAAGATGAGGATTGTTACATATTAATAAATGAAAAATTCAGAAAAGATATATTCAAAATGCATGTGAACTTAACACTGATGAACACAATATTTTAAAAGAAATGCTAATGGCTATAACAGGGCAGATTTGTCCAGGGACAATTATAGCTGCTAATTTCAGCAACCAATTTTTATCAAAAGAAAGATTATCTGGTAAAAAGCAATAACAACAACAACAAACAGCAACAAAGACATTTCAGAGGTAATCTTTCCAGAGATCAAAATGAACTTAACAGACATTTATAGATATTTTATCCAAAATCTGCAGAGCATACATTCTTCTCAACATATCACAGACCATCTCGAAACTAGATAATGTTTTGATTTGTATAGGTAAAATTAAAATAAATTATTGTATTTTGGAATAGTGGAATAGATCTACAAATCAAAACTAGAAGAAATACAGAATTATCTGGAGATGTAAAAGTTTACTACTAAATGACGAGAGCAATGGACCATAGAAGAAATCCTATAGGAGATTCTTAGAAAAAAAATAGAAATAAAAGTATAACTTATCTGAATCTTTGGGACACAGCAAAGACAGCTCTATAAGAAAGTTTTGATGTTATAAATCCTTAATAAAAGATTTGAGAGATCTCAAATAAATACGTTAATGATATACCTCAAGGTCTTAGAAAAAAGAGTAAGAAAAACCTAATAATCAATAAATAGAAAAAAATAATAATCAAATTGTAGAAATAAAGAAATTGGAAATTAACAGAATGATATAGAGAAGAATAAAACAATGAGTTGGTTTGGGGGAAACTTAAAAAGGTAAAAAAAAAACAAAAACAAACAAACAAACAAAAAAACAAAAACCAACAGACTAGGCTAATAAAGTGAAGACCCAAGTTAATAAAACTAGGGATAACATTGAGTGTGTTACACACCAGTGAAATCCAGAGAACAATGAGGTAATGATTTGAGAACCTATATTCCAGAAAGCTTTTAGAAAGAATATATAAATTAATACAGTAATAAAACCTACCAAAACTACATTGCAGGATATGAATAATGCAATGCAGACCTATACCAAGCAAAGAGATTGAATTAGTAATGAAGTTTTACAACAGGAAATCTCAAGATCAGATAGAATCACTGTCATATTCTACCAAGTCCAAGAAGAAAGAATGCAAATGTTCATCAAACTGTTTCACAATGGGGGGCAAAGAAGCACTACCCAATTAATTCTATAAAACCAATTCACTCTGTAAATACTTACAATCTAAATTCAGTAATACACTGATAAAATCAGACATCAAAATAAGGAAATAAATGGATGTCAAAGGGGAAATATAAAGACCTGGATTTATTTGCACACTGATACCTGGGGGTAGGGCCCAGATCTGAGAGTGAACACAGTCAATAGATTCAAAAGTTGAATTTGGGCCAATAGCAGCTGTTTCCTACCTCTTTACCCAATCCTGGAATACTCATCTCACTTACTTATGTTTTGTTTTAAAGATCCCTGCCTGTTGGTGCTCAGGGTCCTCAGCCTTTCTGCTGCGCCAGAATTAGGCTATTGACCCAGGTTCATGGGAACCTGTATGTAACAATAAAATCCTCGTTTTTTTATAACATGTCCTGCCTCTTTGGTGGCAAGCATGGGAATTTTTATGAAAATTCTTACTTGCTTGCATAACAGTTTTTATTATCAAAAGCACTCTTCAATATCAATGCAATTGCTGCCCAAATCTTAATTCAGTCTCTAGGATTAAAACAAAAACAATTTTCAATTTATTTAGACCTGCGGGTCACAATCCCTTTGAGGGTCAAATAACCCTTTCACAACAGTTGCCTAAGACCATTGGAAAACACAGATTTACATAATGAATCATAATAGTAGCAAAATTATAGTTATGAAGTACCAACAAAAATAATTTAATGGTTGGGGGACACCACAACATGAGGAATTATATTAAAGGGTTGCAGTGTTAGGAATGCTGAGAACTACTAATATAAAACACTAAAGACCCTGAATAGCCAAAGCAACCCTAAGCATAAAGAGCAATGCTGTAGGTGCCATTGTATCTGACTTCATGATATATTACACAGCCAAAGGATGGAAAAGAGAATGTTACTTCCATAAAACAGTCACAGGGATAGTAGAATGGGGGACGCTCCACAAACCATGGACCTATAGTCATCACCTAATTTTGATGAAGGTGTCAAATGCATACACTGGTGGGGATGCAGCTTCTCTGACACATGGTGTGAGCAATGGGGAAATTCTACATGTAAAATAAATAAATAAAACCAGATTCACATATCTTATCTTTTGTGAGAAACAAGTTAGAAGAGCTCAAATACAGTTAGACTTGAAATTTTACGATTGCGAGGAAAACTTAGGTAGGACACTTTGTCCTGAAATGATCTCAGTAGCATGGGAAGTACTAGTATGGTTCCTTACAACACTGAAGCTAAAACTGCCATATTATTTTGCTATACCTCTCCTGGGTATACAATTAAGGAAATAAGGAAATCTAGCTCACCATAGATGCCCGAGTCTACTTGTGTGTGTGGGTGTGCGTGTGTATTTGTTGTATTGTACTATTCATAATAGTTAAGATATGAAACTGATACAGTCTATGGGGTCTTTGATCTGGTTTATTTTCTCTGCCAGTTAAAGAATTAAAAGACAGGAAAAAAAATGTGAAGCTCAACAGACAGCAGCAAAGAAATGATATGTTTGGCAGCAGAATCATTAGTGGAGAAAAGGCATTTATTGGGAGTGAGGAAACAGGCATACGGCATACACAGGTAGAGTAGACACTCAGAGTGAAAGACACTCTGTGAAGTGTCAGGGGATGGGAAAGAGGGGAGAGAGTGTGTGGTGATATGTTACATATTTTATAAAACCAGAAATATCAAGACATCAAAACATAGTCAAAAACTAGGCGGACATAGTTTAGGAATTTCTTGATCTTTGAGTACAAGGCCAAACAGCTGGGTTTCAATGGCACACACCTTTAATCCCAGCACTGGGAAAGCCAGGACCCTTACTCCAGAGACAGAGCTTTCTGTGTTTCTGTAAATTCAAGACCAACTACCAAATACAGTAGCTCCCACCTTTATCCTAACCTAGATGGGAGACTGCTGGTAGAGAAGGGTAATTAGGCAGGCTCAGGAAAACAGCAGACGTAGAAGCAACCAGGAGCAAGGCTGAGGAAGTTGGAAAAAAACTTGGGTGAGATTTGACTGTGGTGTTTTCTCTCTCTGATATTTCAGCCTTTCTGAGATATCTGACTACAAGAGTTTCTTTCAGTACAATCAGAATTCGTTCAACAAGGGTGGGACTCATAAATCCAAAAACCAAGTTTCTTCTCCAGGATAGGGTATTTTAAAGCCTCTGAAGACCTCTCCTTACCTATGGTTGGTCAGTTTGGAGAGTTAAGAGGGTCAATTGGCCCAGAACTGTTGTATGTTTTCCTGAGCTGGCCTGGAGCTTGTTGAGCTGCACATCAGCAGGTGGCCTGCTGGTGGGAGATAGAGGCCAACAAGGCCTTTGTTTTAAGCTGTCAGGCTCTTGTCTCAAGTCAGGAGGCTGAGAAAGAAGCTGGTCATCTTGGAAATTCACCACCTTTATTACCTAGCTTTGTCCTCTTTCCCTGTACTCTGGTTATCAGAAGTCTGTGTTAACTCATAGTCTCTCAAAACCAACCCAGAGGCCCTTCCATAGGTAAATAAATAAATATATGATATATATATATGTATATATATGTGTGTGTGTGTAATGGAAATTTGATTGGCCACAGTGAGGAATGAAATTACATTATTTGCAGGAAAATGGATAGAACTAGAGATCATTGTGTTAAGCAAAATAAGCTAGGCTCACAGGGACAAAAATTGCATCTGGAATCTTGTGTGTGTGTGTGTGTGTGTGTGTGTGTGTGTGTATCTATCCATAGAAAGGGTACTCTCTGAAGCAGTGAAAATGTGGATATAAGGGCAACTAATGTTGCGGGAAAGGCAAGTTTTGCAAAATTTGTCTCATAGTTTGAATATTAATAAGGAAGCAGGAGGATATGGGAAGGTGAACAAAAGAAGGTGAATTTGAACAAAGTACAAAGAATGTATATAAAACATTACAATGAAAGCCATTGGGTTTTTTTATGCTAACTCAAAAATGTTATTAATAAAAAAGCAAAGAACCAATTAGAAAGGAAGGGAGGGGAGGTAGAAATTGTAAACATTTCCAAGGCTTGCATTCACCTGGAATGTAACAGAGTTGCAACTATGCCCTTGGGCGTGGCTATACAAACACAGGCCCACCCATTCTCTTACAGAAAGTGCTCACACAAGCCCCCTCCCTCTCTCTTTCTCTGCTCCCTTCCATCCCACACCTCTGCCTGCTGTTCTGCTAATAAACTCTAGTGTGGTATTCCCGGTGTTGTGATTCCATTCACACGCCACGTGCAAAAAACTAACAGAAATATTCTTAAACAATACATTTTGCCAGGTGATGGTGGTGCATGTCTTTAATCCCAGACAGAGGCAGATCTCCATTGAATTCAAGGCCAGCCTGATCTACAGAGCCAGTTTTAGGATAGCCAAGGCAACACAAAGAAACCCTCTCTCATAAAGAAGTAGACTATTCTCAAATCAAGCAATTAAAATAACAAAAAAACCAATGATTTGCATATTTACCAAAGACCAAGGATAAAATGTCCAAGAACCCAGAAAGCATAAATGGATAAATACAAAAATCATCCATGATTGTTTGTAGAATTTCAAGCATTTTGCAGATAGATACCTTCTCTTCCTCAATTTCACTTTCGTTAGGTATGGGCTGAAGTAGGTGATTTATTTTCAATTAATAAAGTTTGGAAAGGAGGAAATCACAACTTCATGGGGGAGAAATTGGATAGATACTCTAAGAACTAATTGATCATAATTAGCATCATCATCATAACCATGTTAAAAGATTTATTATGTTGGAGTGTCTCCTGCTCCTGAGATTGACAATAAAAGCAATATGCTTCTATGTGTTCTTTATGAAAAACTACATTTCCAGTCTAATGAAATATCTTTATAAAAAGGCAAAAAGCATTCTACAAAACATCTGCTCAGTGTTCTTCACAGGTCAAGGTCATGAAAACAAAAAATGAATAAAATGTTCAAGACTGGAGCAGATGCATGAGATGAACATTTGGGCTGCAGCTACATATATTAAGGAGAAACTACTGGGGCAGCAAAAGAAATGGGGATGTTGGGAGCATGAAGGTCCTTGTGCCCAAGGATTTCCAAGGAAACCAGGAATATTATGCACTCAGGATTGTCCTTTCAGAAGAAGAGATAATCAATCATGTGTTTCCAGAAAGCTGATAACTGGAGGTGAGTAATAGCCTGGTGACTTTTGTTATCTGTAGGGCTAGGCCATATTCAAGCTCCCACATCCAGGGCCAGAGGTGGTTAATATCCCAAATAACATCTCTGTTCTCTGTATGATAGAGACCAGCCCAAGTCCTTCCCTAAACTCTTAAGCTAATCTCCAGAAGATAGTATATTTGTGTTCAAATACACTGACAATAAATCAGCTGGACTCAGACTCCCCAAAGCTTAATACAGATTAACAAAGAAATCAGTCTTTCATTCTTGCCTCTTCTCACCTGATGGATCCCTGCCTGCTTTGACATCTGCAGAGACCACCATAGGGGATCACATTAGTTAATAGTAAATTTCAAATCACTTCCTTCATAGTTTAATTTTGAAAAAGTTGTGAATTGAAAGTCCTATAAATAAAAACAGACCTGAAAATATTCTAGTCATTAAAAAAGAAAGTGAATGATGCACAAATATAACCTATAATACTAAAATGTATCATTTTGTAATTTAATTACATGTATACTTCAAATAAAAATATTTGAACTAAAAATAAATGAACTGAACTAGAATTTAGTTCATAATATGATACATTTTGATTTAAAAATCTCAAGTGCACTTTTTCCTTGACTATAACTGTCAATTCTTTATTTGTTTTTGTTTGGTTTTGAGACAGGGCTTTTCTATATAGTTTTGGTGATCCTAGAACTACCCATGTAGAACAGGCTACCCTAAAACTCAGAGATCAGCCTGCTCTTGCCCCCTGAGTGCTGGGATTAGATGTATCAACTCCATGTCCAGCTAAACTATCAACTCATAAAGTGGTTGGCAGAATCCCAGTACTGTTAGCATACTGAAATGTGTGAATGTCAGAATTGAGTGCAGTATTCAGAATATTCAGCCTCTTATTTGGATGAGTAAGAATTTGTATTAAATCATGGTAACTGGCTTAAATTTTAATCTCTTCCTTGAGATTCAGGTTACTTAACCATCAGAAGCTGGATTATGATAGTATGAATGTCAGTGAGTTGATATGTTGAGGAAATGTGGGGACAGCTTGATGCCTGACACATAGGAATGACTGTTTTTATTGTTTAGTGTTGTGAGTTGATTATTCCACACAGTGGGATCCTAAAGAACATTTTATTATATTGAGTGCTAAAAACAATGCACTCCATCTTATTTTGACAACCAGACATTAATCCTTTACACTGCAGCATTTTGAATGTTGTTTTCAGGCTCCTAGAGATAATACCCAAGTGTCTTTAGAAAGAATATTTAGTTGTTTCCATCCATCCCTGAAGGACAGTTCTGGTTTGAATTTAAGATACAGCATTCCAACCATCTTCCTTAACAAAGAACATGTAGGGTTTCTAGGCAAGGTACCCCTGAATATGTGGGCATGTCGGAAAAGCTAGAGTGAAGGTCTGGATGATAGCATCCATCCATCAAGGGCTGGTCAAGAAATCTAGTCAAGTACATAGCAAGACTTTAGTCAATTTTCTGTGAGGTGGCAAGCAGTTAAAATGAAACCTATGATTATACAAAGTCTTCAGATAAAACTAGCTCCATAAATTTCAGATAATTGCTAGAGATTTTAGACCATCTCATCTATGGTTCAGTTAGAATCAAGTCTAATTTTGATTATGTCAGGTTGAGTCCAGCAGAATAATTATGGTGGTTCCTGAAGGCTCATTGGTTCCATGTATTTTCATCATCAGCTTACAACCATTAAATTTAAGGGGCAAAACACAGCAAGACATTAACTACTGCAGTGATGACAATGACAATGAGAAGGGGAGTGACTGACTCATAGTGATTCACCTCCAGCCTAGGACACTGACTTTTCTCATTTGGGTTTAGAATAGAAAGTACCTGGCTCTTGAGGCCTGGAATTCACCCCTAATGCTGTAGTCAGAGAAAACAAAAGCTGGCCACACTCACAATCTGGTTTGGAACTCTCCAAATGATCTCAAAGAGCGAAGAAGGCTGTTTTTTTCTAAGAATGCAAGATAGGGAGCTAAGCAGGACCATGTTAGTAATGAGTAAAATAAGTCAGTTTCAGGAAGTCAAATGCTTTCTCTCATGTGTGATACATAGATTACACATAAGCATGTGAACATACATATACACATATACATATGACACAGGAAAATAGAAAGGATATTATTTGGGAATGGAAAGGGAGCTGGCAGAAGAGAAAAGGGGGAAATGCGTCACAAATATGGTCATTTGCATGAAATGTTTAAAAACTGTTATAAGATCCACTTTGTACAGTGAATATGCATTTATATAATTTTTTAGAATAATGGTTATGTAGTCAGTAAGATGAAATAGTAGGCACACTATTAACAAAGGGCAAGAAATAGAAAGAACTCCAGGGTACATCAACTGAAGCATAGATGAGGAAAAGGTGGCATATGTAAACAAGGAAATTCTCTTCAGCCATAAACAGAACTTTGTCTCCTGCAAGACATAGATAGAATTGGAGATCATTATATGAAGTGGGATAAACCAGGTGTAGAAAGGCAAGCACCATGAAATAGTGCTCATAAGGAGAATCAGGAGGCATTGGTCTCATTGAACTTGAGAAGCAGATTGCACATAATCAGAGGATACAAAGTGATAGAAGAGGCCACCCTGTGCACTGTTGCCCAGCAGGTGACTACATCAGAAAAATTTAAAAAGAAATAATAAAACTAAAATAAAAATAAGAACATTAATTTTAAAACATGAAAAAAAAACCAGGAGAAAACAAAACCAACCAACCAACCAACCATCCAAAAAAAAAAAACCAAGCAAACACTTGGCTCCTCCATCTTTCTTGCCTCTCAGTATTCTTCTTAGTGGCCCTGAGAGCTGCTGTGTACCATGCAATATATGGACCCTTTTGTCCAAATAGTTTTATTTGAAAATGTTAATTGTGTAATGTGTTGTTGGTCAGGTTCAAGGCCTTTGGCTTCGGGTTATACACTAAGCCTAAGCTTTTAAGAAAGATTATTTTTATTTTGAACTATGTTTGTATGTGTGACTGTGCAGCAAGTATATGAAGGTGCTTGTGACTAACAACCAGAGCTGGTACATCTCGTTGGACCTGGAGTTACGAGTGGATGTGAACCACCAGACATAAGTGCTAGGAACTGAACTCAGATCTTATGTAAGTGTTAAAAAATATGAAAACCACTAAACCATCTCTTCAGCTCTATTCTTAATCTGTTAAATGTTAGTCTCATTGTCATTTTGCAAGCAATATAAAAACAAACATTACAATTAGTTTGTTATTTATTTTTTATTCATATCTAAGGCAAAGTCCAACAGTTCATCAAGAGTGGCTGCTGTGATACAGACTACATGGCAGGATAAGTGGATCTCTAAAAGGCTTCCAGCGTCTGGTGCTTCTGTTGTCTTGCCTTGAGATGGCTGCGGAGACTTCACTGGTAGATCCAACCATGTGCATCTCTGGCCATACAGGAGTTGGTCCTAATGATGAGGCTTCTTTTGTTTGGGGAGCAAGAGACAAGACTCTTGTGCACAATCCTGGTGAGGATTTTCTAAGTCTTTCATCAAAGGAATGATCTGAAAGCTACAAACTGAGCCTCTCTTTGGTGGAAATGGTTGGAACAGACTGAAAATATCTTTCAATATTTCAAGTATTCTGCTCTAAAGGGGGCTGTTCTGATGAGTTATTAGAAACTGAGCTATGAGGAAAATTCTCAGTAAATCAATCTGGGACACAAAATAGATTAAGAGTATGTGATCAAATGTGGGACATGCAGATAATTACAGCATTCTTCTGGTTATCATGCCTTATCACAAATGACTTTGAGAAGGGCCATAAAATAGTTTTGTAGATGGGAAGTTAGAAAGTCTGATTTCCTACTCATTTTGTCTCCTTGTTGATAGATCTGTATGAAAGCTCCCACTTCTATACTCACTTCTCAGCATAGATGCTGTTCAGAAGACAAGTAAATTTACCAAAAATACAGAAATACTCCTAAAAGCTAAGGATAATACAGGCAAACCCAGATGTGGTATTAAAGACATAAAGGGGTTAATTACATTTCTACAACTTTCTTGATTGTCCCAGTGAAACCTCTTAAATGCTTCTTGGCTAGTGATCAGGTACACAGCTTGCTGCGTCCGCCTTAGTGAGATAATGCAGTCTATCTGTGTGAAATAATAGACATTCCCTTCTCAGGGCTCTGGCGACAAGAGTCCAAGAACCAGGTGCTAGCATCCCTGGATTCCAAGGTCTCTGCTCTTTCTTCTGGATGGCCATTTTTTGCCTCTAAGTACCTGGTTTTGGTGTGAAGGAAATGATTAGATCAAAGGCTTTATTCCCCCTTAATTGTTGATTTCAAGGCTCTGTCTTTACGGACAGCAACAGTCTGAGTGTTGCCTGCAGTGTTGACTTCCATGTGTAACTCCCGAGAGTCACAACTAACCACACAGCATACCTTTATGTTCTAGCATATGTTTGTTTACTCTGCTGTAAAGCAGCTTATATAGTGCTGCTGATTAGATTATTAGCAATAAAATTCTCAACAAAATTTTGGCAAACCGCATACAACAATGTATAAAAGATATCATCCACCACGACCAAGTAGGCTTCATCCCAGAAATGCAGGGCTGGTTTAACATGAAAAACTGTAAATGTTATACATCATATAAACAAATTAAAGGAACAAAACCACATGATCATATCCTTAGATGCAGAAAAAGCCTTTGACAAATCCAACACTCCTTTATGATTAAAGCCCTGGAGAGATCAGGAATACAGGGAGAATACCTAAATATAATAAAGGCAATTTACAAGAAGCCGACAGCCAGTATCAAACTTAGTGGAGAAAAACTCAAAGCAATCCCACTAAAGTAGGAACCAGACAAGGATGTCCTCTCTCCCCTTATCTATTCAATATAGTCCTCGAAGTTTTAGCTAAAGCAATAAGGGAATGAAAAGAGATTAAGGGCATACAAATTGGAAAAGAAGAAGTGAAGCTATCTCCATTTGCAGATGATATGATTGTATACATAAGTGACCCGCCAAATTCTTCCAAGGAACTGCTACAGCTGATAAACACCTTCAGCAATGTAGCAGGATACAAGATTAACTCAAAGAAATCAGTAGCCCTTCTACACACTAAAGATAGAAGAGCTGAAAAAGAAATAAGGGAAACATTACCCTTCATAATAGCTGCAAATAGTGTTAAATACCTTGGAATAACTAGAACCAAAGATGTAACAGACCTACTTGACAAAAATTTTAAATCACTGAAGAAAGAAATTGAGGAGGATTTCAGAAAATGGAAAGCTCTCCCATGTTCCTGGATTGGTAAGATCAACATAGTAAAAATGGCAATTCTACCAAAGGCAATCTACAGATTTAATGCACTGCCCATCAAAATCCCAACACAATATTTTTTGGACCTTGAAAGAACAATACTCAATTTTATTTGGAATAACAAGAAAGCCAGGATTCCCAAAACAATTTTACTCAACAAAATAACCTCAGGAGGTATCACCATCCCTGACTTCAAGCTAAACTATAGAGCTACAGTAATAAAAACAGCCTGGTACTGGCATAAAAACAGACTTGTGGATCAATGGAATAGAATTGAGGATCCAGACATTAACCCAAAAGCCTATGAACACCTGATCTCTGACAAAGAGGTCCAAAGCATTCAATGGAAAAAAGATAGTATATTTAACAAATGGTGTTGGCATAGCTGGATGGAAGTGTGTAGAAAAATACAAATAGATCCGAGCCTGTCACCCTGCACAAAACTCAAATCCAAGTGGATCAAAGACCTAAACTTGAACCCAGCCACTTTGAACTTGATAGAAAAGAAAGTGGGAAATACACTTCTACGAATTGGCACTGGCAACGACAGACACTAAGACCAACAATCAATAAGTGGGATCTCCTGAAGTTGGGAAGCTTCTGCAAAGCCAAGGACACTGTCAATAGGACAAAACAACAGCTTACAGAATGGGAAAAGATTTTCACCAACCCTACAAGTGATCAAGGACTGGTCTCTAAGATATATAAAGAACTCAGGAATCTAGAGCCCAAAACCTGGAATAACCCAATCAAAAAATGGGGTACAGATCTAAAAAGGGAATTCTCAGCAGAGGAACTACGAATGGCTGAAAGGCACCTGAAAAAAAGTGCTCTTCATCTTTAGCCATCAAAGAAATGCAAATCAAAACAACTTTGAGATACCACCTAATACCTGTTAGATTGGCTAAGATAAAAGGTACAGATGACAGCCTATGTTGGAGAGGATGTGGAGCAAGGGGAACACTCCTCCATTGTTGGTGGGAGTGTAAGCTTGTTCAGCCACTTTGGAATGAAATATGGTGGTTTCTCAGAG
>PVIH01017230.1:14044-42693 GCA_004025045.1 Sigmodon hispidus
CCAAAGCTATTAGCTCAACTATGTTCATAGCAGCATTATTTGTAATAGCAAGAACCTGGAAACAACCTAGATGTCCCTCAACTGAAGAATGGATTAACAAACTGTGGTACATCTACACAATGGAATACTACTCAGCAGTAAGGAAAAATGATATCCTAAAATTCACAGGCAAATGGATGGATTTGGAGAATATCCTCCTTAGCGAGGTATCACAATCTCAGGAAGATAAGCAGAGGATGTACTCACTCATTAGTGGTCTCTAAACAAACAAACAAGAAAAAAAGCCAAGCATGCCCAAGCGGCAAACCACAACCACTGAACAGCTTGGGATCAGAAACACCCTGGACTGACCCTTCAAACCCCAGTCCATCTATAGTAACACCTGACTCACTCTTGAGGGAGGGGGGACAAAACTGGATTTGCCAGGAGTGGAGACTGATACAAGCATTATTAGGTCAGTGTGACCATAGGACTGTCTGTTCCCTGCCCAGGGAGGGGATGGGGAGTTGGGGACAGGAAAAATGACCTGATGTGGTGGGAGGGGGAAGGGAACTTGAATAAGGATATACAGGGATGGAAAAAAAATTCATAGACAAAGCTGAACACAAAGTAAATATATGTGTAGCAATCTTATTTGCATTATCAACCTTTATAAGTCATGCTTTTGATTTTTATCTTCTTTATGGTTATTGTTATCTTTTCAGCATTTTAAATTCATTTTACTGTTTTTTTTTTTTTTTTTTATAAATACTGAAAGGCCATTATAAAGGGAATAAAAGACCCTCTCTCAACTCTGAAATGAAAGGACATTACAAAAGAGAACAAAGCCATTACAAAGGGAACAAAAGACCCTCCCAGCTCTGGTAGATTCAGAGAAAAAGCACCACACCCTGCTCCCAAGCTATCTAGGTCATACATCTGGAAGTTAGCTCACAGTGAAGAAGTTAGCTCACAGCAAGGAAGTTAGTTCATCGGGAGGAAGTTAGCCCGCCAAGCCTGCAAAAACACCTGATGAACCCGTGATAACCCAGAGCTTGCTCAGATCCCGGGAAAAATTACAAGGACATCCGGCCCGGCCAGATGGCTGCTCCTAAAATGACCCCGCTCTTCCGCCCTGGTAGAACCGCCCCATAAAAGGCCTGCGAGCCTAAGATTCGGGATCGCCAGCCTCTTCTCATGCTGGTGACCCGCGAGCTCGTGCTAAATAAAGCTTCTGTGTGACCCTATATTGGAGTAAAGCTCTCTGTCTTGGTCACTGACTCTAGCATTTGGAGGTCCCACCGAGACAGGCAGCACGGACGGTGGTGAGTTGGCAGGGAAGTGGCTGTTCGAGTAGCCCGTGAGGACCCCAGATGGTGGGGGGACAGACGTATCCTGAACCCACAGGCTGCAGCTCTGGAGGACGATCTGGAGTGTGGGAATCCTGAGATAGGGGCCTCGTCTGATTCCCTTTTGCCTAGGAGATTTTTCAGGCTTCCTGGACCAATTGACAAACTTTTGGTTTCATTTTCTTTACCATTTTGCTGGCTTGTCTTGCTTGTGTGTTGTGTCTTGGCTTTTGTGTCCTTCAGTGTCTGTTTCTATCTGTTTGGAATGGAGCAGTCTGCCTCCACCCCTTTGTCTCTAGCCCTCTCTCATTGGTCAGAGGTGACAGATCGTGCATGGAATCTAGCGGTCCGGGTGAAGAAAGGAAAATGGCAAATTTTCTGTTCATCTGAATGGCCCACCTTCAGAGTTGGGTGGCCAGTGGATGGTACCTTTGACCTTAACATCATCAGGGCGGTGAAGCAAAAGATTTTCGTTCCAAGTTCACACAGACACCCGGACCAACAGGCCTACATCTGAGTATGGGAGGACCTGGTGACCGACCCTCCTAAATGGGTCCGGCCTTTCCTGTCTGTTTCTTCTGCACCCCCACTTAGTTTCACCTCTACTTCGATCCTTGCGGCAAAAGCCTTCCAACCAACTCCGCCTCCTCCACCTCCTCCTGTCCCTCCCCTGCCCGAATCTCAGACTGACCTTATTCTATTTGACTTGGACCCACCCCCACCTCCCTATCGGCCCAAGCCATGGCCACAGGCAGGGACAGGACCTGAACCTGTCTTGGTCTCTCCGTCGGGCCCAGCGCAGGGAACCCGCCAGAGGAGAGCAAGGCCTCCAGATGAGACCTCTTTGGCAGTCACACTGCCTTTGCACCCCATTGGGGAAGTGATTGATTATGGGGCCGGGGGGACATGCCCGCTCTCCAGTACTGGCCCTTCTCCTCTTCTGACTTATATAACTAGAGAAATAATAATACGCCTTTCTCTGAGGACCCCACCAGATTAACAGGTCTCCTGGAGTCCATCATGTTTTCCCACCAACCAACCTGAGATGATTGTCAGCAGCTCCTGGGGATCCTCTTTGCCACAGAGGAGAGAGAGCGCATCCTCCTAGAAGCCAGCAAGCTGGTCCCCGGACCAGATGGATGACCAACCCAGCTCCCCAACCTAATTGATGACCACTTTCCATTGAGATGACCAGCCTGGGACCCTAACACCCCTGAAGGTAGGGATCATCTGTCCCTCTATCGCCAGACTCTAATGGCGGGTCTCCATGCAGCAGCCAGAAGGCTCACTAATCTGGCCAAGGTAAGAGAGGTTCTACAAGGGCCTGACAAGACCCCCTCTGCATTTCTCGAAAGACTCATAAAAACATATAGGAGATACACACCCTTTGATCCACGATCAAAAGAGCAGAAGGAGGCAGTAGCTATGGCCTTCATAGGACAGTCAGCCGCAGACATAAGACGTAAGTTACAGAGGCTAGATGGTTTGCAAGGACTGAGCTTGAGAGATTTAGTCAGGGAGGCAGACAAGGTTTATTATAAAAAAAAAAAAAAAAAAAAAAAAAAAAAAAAAAAAAAAAAAAAAAAAAAAAAAAAAAAAAAAAAAAAAAAAAAAAAAAAAAAAAAAAAAAAAGTAAAAGAAAAAAAGAGACAAAAAAGAAGCGGCGAAACCGAGATTTATCTCGGATTCTTGCAGTTGCAGTGAGAGACAACTCAGGGCCACGAAGAAGAAAAAGAGGTCGCTCGCCCTTAAAACCTAATCAGTGTGCATACTGCAAAGAAGAGGGCCATTGGGCTCGAGAGTGCCCAAAGAAACAGAAAGGGCGAGGCCGGCCGATTCTGGCCCTTAGAGATTGAAGAGGTCAGAGTTCGGAACCCCTCCCCGAGCTCCGGGTAACCTTTAAAGTAGAGGAGACTCCAGCTGAAATAGACACAGGAGCAGTTTATTCAGCAATACAACAACCCCTTGGGCCTGTATCCTCCCGGAAGTCTCTAGTTCAAGGGGCCAACGGGAGTAGAGAAAGACCCTAGACCACCCGAAAAACTTTAAACCTGGAGAAAGGCACTGTACAACATTCTTTTCTAGTCCTTCCTGACTGTCCTGCACCTCTCTTGTGTAGAGACCTCCTGACCAAATTAGGAGCCCAAATAACTTTCACCGCCCAAGGGCCCGAATTGAAATTTGCTCATCCCATGGTTGGGGACCTTCGCCTCCTCACCTTACAACTCCCAGTGGCAGAGGAGTATTGGCTGTATGGGACTGCCATCCCCGCGGCCCAAGTGGCCATGTTCGCCACAGAACCAGGAGGTGAGGAATGGACCCGGAGATTTCCTGAAGCCTGGGCAGAGACTGGAGAACCCGGGCTGGCGAAGGAACAGCCGCCTGTTGTGGTTACCCTTAAACCTACAGCTGTCCCCGTCCGAGTAAGGCAGTACCCCCTCAGTCGAGAAGCCAGAGAGGGCATTAAGCCCCACATAAAAAAAAAATTCTAAAACTCGGAATACTAAAGCCATGCCAACAGACTGGAACACTCCGCTCCTACCGGTAAAAAAACCGGAGACTAATGATTATAGGCCCTTCCAAGATCTGCGGGAGGTGAACACTCGGGTAATAGATATACACCCCACTGTGCCCAACCCCTACAACCTCCTAAGTACTTTGCCCCCAGAACGTAATTGGCATACAATTCTAGATTTAAAAGATGCTTTCTTCTGTCTGCCCCTCCACCTGGACTCTCAAACACTCTTTGCCTTTGAGTGGTCAGATCCTGAGAAGGAGAAAACAGAGCAGTTAACCTGGAACAGACCTCCGCAGGGATTCAAGAACTCTCTAACCATCTTCGACGAGGCCTTACATCGGGACCTCCGAGAGTTCCGGGAGACAACCCCTAAAGTCACCCTCCTCCAATATGTCGACGACCTCCTCCTGGCGGCCGACACTCGAGATGCCTGTAGACGGGGGACCAAGAAACTTCTGAGTACCCTGGCAAGACTGAAGTACAGAGCGTCCGCTAAAAAGGCACAAATTTACCAAAGCCGAGTCACCTTCCTCGGTTATTCTCTTGAGACAAAAAAAAAAAAAAAAAAAAAAAAAAAAAAGTGGCTCACGGACGCTCGAAAGTGAACAGTGACCAACATCCCGACCCGGACAGACCGCCGCCAACTACGAGAATTTTTAGGCGCAGCGGGATTCTGGATCCAAGGATTTGCCGCCATAACAGAACCATTCTCTCCCTTACTAAAAAAAAAAGACCCCTTTTGTCTGGCAAGAGAAACATCAGACAGCATTCGAGAAGCTGAAAAAGGCACTCCTGTTGGCCCCTGCACTAGCTCTCCCAGATGTGAGTAAACCTTTCACCCTATATCTCCACGAGAAAGGTGGGGTGGCGGTTGATATGCTTACACAGGCTCTGGGCCCTTAGAAGAGACCTGTCACCTACTTATCCAAGCGGCTTGACCCAGTGGCCAGTGAATGGTCCACCTGTCTTCGAGCAGTGGCAGCAGCAGCCACTTTGGTGAGAGACGCGGACAAACTAACTTTGAGACAGCACTTAACCGTCATAGCCCCCATGCGCTAGAGAGCATTGTCTGCCAACCACCTGATCGGTGGCTGAATATTGCCCGGGCTACCTACTACCAGATGACTCTCCTGGACTGAGATCGCATCACTTTCGAGCCCCCATCTCTCCTGAACCCAGCCACCCTCCTCCCCATCTCCCTGAGAGAAGGTAAAAATACGCCAGTTCATGACTGTGGCACCATCCTGGCTGAAGAAACAGGAATACGGAAGGACCTAACAGACCAACCGCTGGCCCACTCCAACCTGATATGGTACACGGATGGCATCAGCTTCCTAAGTGAAGGTCAGAGGAGAGCAGGAGCAGCAGTGGTAAATAAAAACAGAGTTATCTGGTCCAGCAGCCTCGCGGAAGGAACCTTGACCCAGAAAGCAGAACTGATTGTGCTCACACAAGCTCTCACCATGGCGGCGGGAAAACGGGCCACAATCTACACTGACAGTCGGTATGCGTTTGCAACAGCTCATGTGCATGGGGCTATATACCGAGAAAAAAGGCTACTAACATGGGCCGGAAAAAAAAATTAAAAACAACAATAAAAAATTAATACACTACTAGACACTGTGATGTTTCCCCATGAGCTGGCCATCGTACACTGCCCTAGACATCAAAAAGGAGACTCCCCAGTTGCAATAGAAAACAGGAAGGCCGATCAGGAGGCAAAGGAAGCTGCTCTCCGAGACTCAAGGAGCTTGACCATTCATGCATCGACTCTGGAGGATTCAGCTCCTGAAGAACCTCTGCCCCTGGAACCTCTGAAGGACACTCTAGAAAAGATCCACAAATTAACCCATTTGGGCAGTAAAAAATTGATCAAACTGACTGCAGAAGATGGAACCCACTCCCCATCTGAAAAGAAGCAAATGGCCGAGAAAGTGGTGGCTGCCTGCCGGGCTTGCCAGCAGGTCAATGTGTATCTTGGGTGGCTGGTCCCCGGAAAAAGGCTATGGGGAACTTGACCTGGCCAACATTGGGAAATAGACTTCATCAAGGTAAAACCAGCTAAGTATGGCCTAAGGTACCTGCTAGTGTTTGTAGATACCTTTACAGAATGGGTAGAGGCCTTCCCTACCAAGAGAGAGACTGCAGCTGTGGTGGCCAAGAAAATCCTGGAAGAAATCTTCCCTTGGCTCGGGTTACCGCAGGTAATAGGGTCAGATAATGGACCAGCTTTTGTGGCCCAGGTAAGTCAGGGACTTGCGAGGATACTGGGGATCAATTGGAAGCTGCACTGCGCCTATAGGCCCTAGAGTTCGGGACAGGTAGAAAGAATAAATAAAACAATTAAAGAGAGCTTGACCAAATTGACCATGGAGACTGGCTTTAGAGATTGGATGATGCTCCTACCTTATGCCCTCTTTAGGGCTAGGAACACCCCTTCCCCCACGGGTCTTACCCACTTTGAATTACTCTTTGGGTATGCACCCCCAGTTAGGGATCTAACCTTCCAGCAAGGAGAAATCATGCCCTCTCCCCTGTCTGATAGGCTTCGAGCCCTAGCAGCTGTCCAACACACACTGTGGAGGCAGCTGTCTGCTGCATACCAACCCAGCGGGGACAACGCTGCACACCAGTTCCACGTAGGGGACTTCGTGTACATCCACAGATACCAGCATCAGACTTTGGAACCCCGGTGGAAGCGGCCATACCAGGTCCTGCTGACTACCCCAATGGCAGTCAAGGTAGACGGGATTGCTGCCTGGATCCATAGCTGCCGTCTCAAACCTGCCCCTGCCCCTGACCCGAATGCTGATTTGGACTGGACTGTGGAATGGACTGAGAATCCCCTCAAGCTCCACATCCAGCGCAGAAGTCAGCCAAACTAATCCCCACCAGCCCCGACCACAAACTTGGCAAGTGATATCTGGGACGGGAGATGTGGTGTGGACATTGTCTAGCTCAGACCACCCATTGGGAACTTGGTGGCCAACTCTCCAGCCAGATATCTGCCAATTGGCAGCCAAACTAGACACCTGGGACCTACCTGAGAAGGAACCCGGTAGCGTCCTCCCTGTAACAGTTGAAGGGAAAATGATTGATGATTTGCTAACTGGGGAAAAGATCCAGGGATGCGCCACCCCCCTGAGAAGGTGCCTCCTTAATTATTTGCCTTTCTATGTATGTCCCCAAGACGGTAGAAAAATAAGAGAGATTCATAGGTGTAGGGGACCAGAATCCCTATACTGTAAGGCTTGGGGATGCGAGACCACTGGAACCACGTACTGGAAACCTAGCTCTAAGTGGGATTGGATCCGGGTAGGGTGAAACATCACTCATCCTGAACCAGCCAGCAGCACTTTTGCCCCTGATAATCCTTGTCCCCCTAGGGACCTTGAACCCCGGAGTAAACATGTCACTGGATGCCAGAGCACCCCTTTATGCAATGTGCTAAACATAACCTTCACTGCTGAAGGGAAAAAAGTTCACATCTCTAGCCGAATGGTATAGAGGCCGAACCTGGGGTCTGATATTCTATGCTCACGGTCATGATTTCGGGCTCCTCTTTAAGATAAGGCTGAATAAGGGCAGCATGGAAGCACACCTGGCTGTCGGCCCAAACACAGTCCTTACAGACCAAAAGAGACCCTCACCTAAGGTCCGTCAACCTGAGGCTCGCCCAAACACAGTCCTTATGGACCAAAAGGGATCATCACCTAAGGTCTATCAACCTGAGGTCCGCCCCTCACCCCCACAAAACATCTCAGACCCTCCAGTGACTCTCACAGCCCCGGGGTCAAGAGAGAGACTTATAGACTTAATAGAAGAGAGATATCAGGCTTTAAATTCGACTTATCCCATAGCCCCCCTTACTATGAGAAAATGGCTATAAATAAAAGTTTCACTTACAACACCTCGACTAGCTATAACTGAGAGACAAAGCATATGTTAACCTTACCTGAAGTGACTGGCTTAGGAACCTGTCTGGGACACCCACTGCCTTGGGGAGTAATCTCTGTGCCCGAACAGAAAGCATAACAACCACGAATGGGTCTCTCTTCCTTGTCCCGGCTCCTGGTCTTTATTGGGCATGCAGCACAGGACTCACCTCATGCGTCTCAGTTGCCAGTTTCAACCAATCCAGGGACTTTTGTGTCCTTGTTCAAATTTATCCAAGACTAATTTACTACTCAGCTAAAGAATTTAAAAAACATTTCATAGACAGGACTTGGTTTTCCAGAGAGCCAGTCAGTGTCGCCCTAGCTGTACTACTAGGAGCAGGAGTGCTAGCTGGAGTAGGAACCGGGACAGCGGCCCCTAATTGAGGGTCCCAGACAGTTGGGGATCTTAGAAGCGGCAGTCCAACAAGACTTACGGGCAATCGAAACCTCTGTCACTGCCCTAGAAAGATCTCTAACCTCTCTATCGGAGGTAGTCCTGCAGAACAGACGAGGATTATACTTGTTGTTCTTAAAAGAAGGTGGACTTTGCGCTGCCTTAAAAGAGAGCTGTTGCTTCTACACGGACCATACGGGTATAGCAAAGAAATCAATGACAAAACTTAGAAAAAGATTAGATGCCAGAAAAAAGGGCTTACGGGGCTCTCAGAGCTGGTTTGAGGGCTAATATGACCAATCCCCATGGCTGACTACCTTAACTGTCAGCCCTCACAGGACCCCTTATTGTGTTAATTCTTGTTCTCATGATTAGACCATATGTCCTCAATCGGATCTCAGCCTTTGTGTGATCCCAGGTAAATAGAGTTAAGATGATAGTCCTGAGGCAACGATACCAGCCGATACCTAACAGTGACCTTTAGGATTAAAGGTTGGCATAAGAAAGAAGAGGGAATGAAAGACCATTACAAAGGGAACAAAAGGCCCTCCCAGCTCTGGTAGATTCAGAGAAAAAGCACCACACCCTGCTCCCACGCTATCCAGGTCATACATCTGGAAGTTAGCTCACAGTGAAGAAGTTAGCTCACAGCAAGGAAGTTAGCTCATCGGGAGGAAGTTAGCCCGCCGAGCCTGCAAAAACACCTGATGAACCCGTGATAACCCAGAGCTTGCTCAGATCCCAGGAAAAATTACAAGGACATCTGGCCCGGCCAGATGGCTGCTCCTAAGATGACCCCGCTCCCCCGCCCTGGTAGAACCGCCCCATAAAAGGCCTGGGAGCCTAAGATTCGGGATTGCCAGCCTCTTCTCATGCTGGTGACCCGCGAGCTCGTGCTAAATAAAGCTTCTGTGTGACCCGATATCAGAATAAAGCTCTCTGTCTTGGTTGCCGACTCTAACAATACAAAATAAATAAAGAAGAAAAAAAAAGAATATTAGCAATAATGGTCACACCATCTGCCAGTGCTGAATAAAGAGAAATCTGAACTTCCATCACCCCAAGGCAAGATCACTCCTCCTCCCACTGGCGCCCCATAAGCTCTGGAGAACAACTGTGCTTTTGTGTCAGAGAAGCTTTCTCCATCATTACCTGGGGCACGTTGTGCAGCTCTGGGCTTCTGTGTCTGTCCCCTGCTCCTTAGCAAGGTAGACAGAGAGCAAGAGGGCATACGGGGCAAGGGAGGCATGGTGCCTAGATGGTTGGGGGAGCTGTATTTCCATTTGACCGTGAGTTCAGATGACTCTGCCATAGTTTTATGATTCACGCTCAGTCATGTTTGGCTTGTGAAAACAGGTGTGGAAAACAACTGAAATCCAAACTCATGCAAAGTGAAATGCGAAAGGATTCTACATAATACATAAATCTGAGGAAAATTTAAAAGGTGGAGAATAAATATACACTTTCCCTTTTTAAATTATGCATAAGCTTGAGAGGTTTGTCTACTTAGATGAGTGGTATTCGCATAGTAAATTAAACACAATCAGAATGACTGATGACTTGTATACAGCAGGGCGATAAGAAATTACTGTAGCTATGTGGCCTGGAGTGCTATCTATAGTCACTAAATTTAGAGCATAGTTTTTTTTTTTTTTCTGCTCTGAGTTTCCCAGAATGTGAGGCAAAAGAGTAACCTCATTACTAAACATTTACAAGCTACTCCATGAGAGAACAGAGTCCATGCTTTTATGTCAGTAATGTTCTGTCATGCGTAATGATGCCCAACAAAACAAAACTAGCATGAAAAGCAAAGACAACAACAACCATAAAAATAGCCTGCATCACAGTGTACCTGTGGGCCAGCATTCTAACTGTGACTGGTCACAGTCTACATGAATGGACCAGCAGAAGACAGGAGGCGGATTTAGCCTCTGGGGTAGGTACCATTTCATAACATGTGGGTGCAGCATAGATAACTGATGCTCCCTAATTCATCATAGTGTAACTGATCGCTACATGAGGTTTAAAGCAATGCTGTCTGGAAAGCGGTTCAGACAACTTAGTTTGGACACCAAGATAATGATTCATAAGCAGAATTTATTTGGAGGTGCAGTAAACAACAAGGAAGGCATGGGGCAGGGGGAAAGCAAGGGAATAGAGAAGTGCATGCTTCCTCAGAGCTCTCTCCATGACGACCCTCGGAGATCTTTTCTGTCAGAGAAACTGAACTCAGGCTAGAATCCATTATAAAGAGACTGAGGGAGCTGGAGTATATACACCAAGTTCTCCTTTTTTATCTCAGGAATTATTATTAGATACTAAGTGTGCCCAGGCATCCCTAAGCTACTCTGTGAGAGGTACCTTATGCTATCATTGCCAGAGAAAACACTCAGGCAACTGCATGTAAAAGATGCCATTGGCATTTGCCTACCACACATGGAAGTATCCTCAGTAAGGTATTGCCTGTCTGTTGCCAAGCAAAGAATTGAGTCTACCTTTGATGACATCTTAGGAGCAAACTGAGAATCTAGGGTCAGTATTTTCACTGTTGAAATTTAAAAATATCTTTCCTTAACCTTTATTATTTTTTATTATTGATTAAAATGTTAGAATTAATAAAACTAAAGATGGCCCTAAGTAGGTGATTTAGCATTGGCATAACAAAGCTATTTAAACACAGCTGGCTAGACTGCAACATTACATGTTCTCTGATGATCTTGGTGGGATGTTTTCTGGGTCTTACTTTACTCATCTGTAAAATGGGCCAAGGAGTACTTACTTATTGTAGGGGGCATAGAAGTCCTTACACTCACAGATAAGCACCAGGGAAATCAGGAATGTTAAATAATTTTATTGAAGAGATTGCCTCTTCAATAAAAGAGATATGGTCTGTTTATTAAGCAGAAGGCTGGGAGTGTATGTGGTTAGTAGCCTGGTCACATTTGCAATATCAGTCTGACCAAAACCATATGATCTACATAGAACCCATATTTAGAGATTACAAATACTTTACAAAGAGCTTCAACATAGTCACACCTAAAGCTGTATTGTACACATAAGATTGAGTTAATAATCACCAGAAAACTTTTCACAAATTGTATTGTACTTAAATATGCCTAAAATAAACTGCTCAGTATAAGACTATTGACATTTGAACTAACACTGGCTATTGAGATGGGTTAAGATGGATTTCTTTCTTGCTTCACAAGGATCATTACTCAGCTGGCCATAGTGTTTGCAGAGACTCCACATTATACTTGATAGTCAATGCTTTGTAGGAAGTAACATCAAGAGAAATAAAACTTTGCACTAGGCAAAGTAAATGTTTAGAAAATTCCTCATTCAGATGTTTTTATTTGTGACTTACCCATGGATTCATTTGTCCATATTTAAGCTTGAAGACACCAGTCTTGTTGATGATGAAGTGATGGAAATGTCTGTTTTGTCTCCCTAGGACCTTTCTACAGGCATCGCTTTCTGGAGAGCTCCTTTCTTTCGATTTTACATTTTCTCTAGAGATAGGAGTTGACTCCTCAGAGAGTCTGGTGATTGGCAAGGCTGTCTGTGTGATGAAAGGATCTGAGAGATGGCCAGCATCTTTCCTGTTTTTCTACAGATGAAATGCAGATGATCCTAGGGAAATTGTGAGTTAACCCATCCAAGTCCCATAAGCCACTGTTATTTCCAACAATTAATGGCATTAACTCAATGGACAGCTTTGTGATAGTTAGCCAGCAACCAGATTTAAGATGGCCTATTTTATAGACTCTTCAAGAGAAATCAAAACAGTTGCATGTGCTGTTCAAGGCAGCTTCTTAGGTAAGATTCAGAGACTTTCATTCAGAAGTCTGCATACATATAAGAAGAAAACAAAAGCACTGAGCTTTTTATTTTTCTTTTAATAGTAAGTGGTAGAACTCTTGCCAAACTTGGAAGGAACATAGATCATAAAGTTGACTAACTCACTGTTTGCACTAAACTTGGGGACAGCTTTAAAAATACTTTTTAAAATTTTCTCAGAAATCTCAGTCTCAAGTAACTCAAACTAACTCTTGGCAGAGTTACTGTTAGACATGATTCTTTCCTAGGGTTTTTACCAGTTCTTTCTCTGGCTTTTGAAACTCAGTGTTGGAAACAAAGGAAGAAAGAAGGGAGATAAGAGGAGGAGAGAGAGAAAGAGGGAGAAGATAGATAGATAGATAAATAGATAGGTAGATAGATGACAGATGATCGATACATAGATGATAGAGTTCCATTAATGCATGTTAATAATTTTTTTCTCTTTATTGTCATCACTCAGAAAATCAAAATAATAATTTTTCTTAAGCTGAAAGAAAAATTTATTGGGCTATGGCAGTGTCTTTGAGTGTATTCTGGTTCATCATGTGAGTGGGCAAATTCAGAATACAAAATGCAGGCAAATCTTTCTTTTCTGCATTCTGTTTCAGACATTGGTATAGGAACTGAGCTTGCCACCTCTATTATTTAGTCTGCTTTTTATTGCCCAAACTACATGAGCAGAAGCGATGTGGGAAAGAAAGTGCTTAATGGTCGCTGCATTCCAGATTACATTCCATCCTGAGGTAAGTCAGAGCAGAAATTCAAAGAAGGAACTTGGAGGTAGAAACTGAACAAGAAGCCACAGATTAATGCTGCATACTGGTTTAGTCTCAAGAGATTGGCCTAACTGATTTCTTATACAACCTAGGACTACCAGTCCAGGAATGGCATTGCCCACAGCAGTGGGCATCAATCATTGATCAAGCTATTGCTTGAAAGGCTTGCCCAGAGGCCATGTTAACGAAGGCATGATCTCAGTTGAAGTTCCCTCCTTTCAAGGTGACCCTAGTTTATGTTAAGTTGACAAAACCAAAACCCGAACCCAAGCTAACCAGCATACTTCTTGTTTGCATTTTCTAGGTCAGAGCTAGCCGAGCAGTAGAAGCAGTGACAGCACTCTGGGAAGGCAGGCAGTTAAGAGCTCTAGAATGAAGGACAGCAAGGAAGGGCAGCCTTGTCTTGCTAGCTTGGCTGCACCTGATCATGTGTGGTTTTGCTTAAGAAAGAAAATGTGACTGCTTTTTCTTTTTCTGGGACATTGTACCAGCATTATTTTCCCCATTTGGGAGGCCAGGACAGGCACACTTTAAAACATGTTATTCTGGGCTACTTGTACTGGCAAACAGATCCTGCCACCTGATCTTGAAGGAATAATTAAAATCGTAGTATCATGGATAGTCTTTGGCTTATAGAAAGTAGGAATCCTCAAAACAAACAAACAAACAAACTAAAATACTTGCCAGGATCCAGAAACATTTCCCCTATGTATACTGTTACAATATTCATGACCGGTGTTCTGGTCATGGGACAGAACTGGGACAGAACTGATCGGGAAGACAGTTTCTACAGGAAACTGAGAGACATATGTGTATCCCCAAAGCTCAAAGCATTTTATTGTCTGTACCCAAGAGTAGGGTAGAATAGACTGTTCCCAGGACTCTCAGTCCTGATGCCGAAGGATTGCATCTTACTTCAGGAACTGAGCAATGAAAGACAAATTTTCCATTCCATCTCTCTGCCAGCTACCTGAGAAAATTAATTGCATGAAAGACCTGGGTCAATAAGAAAACCTCACAACACCCCAGACTGCTGTATGCTTGGTGGTATCGGAGCAAGAATTACTGTGGTGAATCAGAGATGGACAAGAAAAAGGACATCACTCACACTGTTCACTGTATAGCCAAGATTACAATTTGTCCTAATGTTCCTGGAAATTCAATCGTCCATTATGTAAGTTTTATCACTTTTAAATGTGTTCTAGTGAAGTTGACGTGTTTTATGGTTTGCTTTGCTTCAGAGATAAGCACATTGTCAAAGATTAGATTAAAATTCCCAGAGGAATTTTGTTTTTTAATTTGAAAGGTGGAGGTTGAGAGAAAATACAGTCTGAGAAAAGGTACTGCCATTTAAAGTGTTAAGGCTTGGACTGCTATGTGCCTAGGTGAATAAGATGTTAATTTCAAAAGTCTTCTTTTGGTTTACCATAAAGAAAAACTCCCACAGAGGGGTGAGAAATGAGACATCAACCTAGAATCAAGACTGCATGTTCCCTCTTGGCGTTTCTTCACCTCATCAGCCTGGTATATTGTTTGCCTCATGGGTAGACATTCCTACATGCTGGTAATTAGATCATTTCCCTTCTGTTCTGGTCACAAATACACATGCTAATCTGTTTCTTTAATTCTTTTTATTTGATTTTTATTATCTAATGAACTTCAATTCATGACAACCTAAATTAATGTTTGCCTTTTTGAAGCACTGAATAGCCTGTAACATGATTAACCTAAAGACAGAATCAGGGAGGGACCTCCCACATGCCTCTCAGCCCTACATGGAGAGTCACAAAGCAAGTATGTGGGCATTTAACTGTTTCACATTGGATCAAGGATCACCAAATCGTCTATATCCATTTATGAGAACATTCGTTGGATTAATAGATTGGCCATGAGGAAAATAAGCTTTCATTACTAAAGTCATACAGATGATTTTGGAGAGAATGACCTTAAATAGATTATCTAATCCATATGTGAAAAAGTTTCCAAAATTAATGTGTCTCATACATTAAAATAAACACATTTTTTTTTTAAAAATTTTCAAAAGACAGTTGTAGCTAGTTTTTTTTCTAATGCCTTTTTTCCTATGTAGTACCTGTAGTGTATTATAGCACTATCCTCCAGGGGGTGCTGTACCTTAAGCACAGTCCTGACTTCTCTGCCTGGTTCTTCCATCCAGATTCAAGAAAAGCCATCAGACTTCATTCTTCTGGGTGCAGAAGTTCTAGGCTCTAACACAAATTTCACATCTGAGAGTTATTTCTGAATTTTTGGTTAGACTAATGCATCTCAGAATGGTTAAAATGGCTGTGAGCACGCAATGCCAATGCTCTGAGTGCCTTACTGATTTCTTCAGCAATCCTTTTAATAGGCTACAGTTATAGTCAGAACTCCAGGGCTTCCTAAGGGTATAACTGTGAGTTTTGGCATCCTGAAGACAATCTCATGTGGGTTGGACAAGGCCACATGTCTCACATGGGCATGCTAACTTTCTTTCCTTCACAGGCTTATATATAGAGCAATTTCCCCCTGTTTTTAAGTGGAATTATCATGTAGGTATTCACAAACCTACCTTGTGTAGCAAGCCGAGCCTATGACAGCACAGCAGGACAGCAGTGGTCCAGAGACTAAGAGTGTTAGTGTATGTGGCATGAGCAGAGGTATACAATTTTCAAAACTTAATGTTGGTGCATATGCTGTGCTTCTTACAAGTGCTGGGGTCCTGAATCTATTACATAACTAAAAAACTATTGTATAGGGTCTTGCAAGCCTTAATTAATATGATTGCAAAAAGTATTTGGTGCAAACTAAGTGTTCCTTCCATATGTGATGTGCAATAACAGATATGGTTGTCCTTCAGTATAAAGTCACTGTTGAGTTTGGCCTGGGGTCTCATGCTCTGCATAGACTCCTGTACTGGAACGGCTTCCCACCTTCATTCCCATATGTCCTTAGTGTTGGCTCCTCATGCTTACTTGATCACATTCATCCTAAAACAAACAAGCCCATCATTCCCTACTTCAGGAACAAAATGTGCTTCCAGTGTCTGACCATAGTTGGGACATATCTCCTTTAATAACAAAACTCATGAAACGTCATGTTAGTGCTTTTTTATCATGTAAATTCTGTGTTTGTAAACAAATGTAGAAGGACTATCTATCAGAAAAGACCTAGTTCAAATTCAAGCTCTAATGCTCTCTGTCTTGCGGGGGGGGGTATATGAGAAGAGTGGACCTTTGTTTTATATACACAGGCCCATGGTCACTTTATCCTTTGCTGGTGAGAGGTTAGATATCAGTGGCATCGCCATCCGAACACAGTGCTCCCTCAGAGCCTTTCCTAGCATAGTTATTTCTGTATTCAACACACATTCTTGCCCATCATAAGGCAGTTTTGAGGATAAGCTTCATGCTTTTTTTTTTTTTTTTTTTTTTTTTTTTTTTTTTTTTTTTTTTTTTTTTTTTTTTTTTTTTTTTTTTTTTTTTTTTTTTTACTTTCCCATTTAGTCCAGCACAGAATAGAAGCAAGTATTTGTTTTTTATTGCTAAGCCTCCTATTTTTGAGAATCAGATGCTTGTCAGCAGGCATCCTAACATATCTAGACTGGGAAAAACACATTTGTATGATCGTCTTGGCTAGCTAAAGTCTGTCAGACACTTAACTGGTGAATAATTCCCCTCTGGTTCCCAAAGGTGCCATAGGGCTTGTAATGATACACCTTTCAATGTAATAGTCCTTTAGAGTAGCAGGATTGTCTTTTTCTCTTTAAGGCAAATAGATTGCTTAAATTCTTTCTTAAGCAATAAGTCCCACTCTTTTCCATGGTTCAAAGTTAAGCTTTTATTCAGTTTTAAATTAAAAAAATAAATTTCATTATTAAATAGTGAGATGGGTCTAACTAGAGAGTTGTTTACTCAGGAACCAGGGGTACAATTAATGAGGGGAGATCACCTAAACTAAAATTATTAGTGTTGTAGTGTTTGTGAAAAGTTCAACAGTGACATGATTCCAAAGAAACTAGAATACAAAGTTTTAAACGTGTACAATGGAGGGAAAAGTGAAGCACTTATTCTACTACAACCAGAAACTCCCTCTCCAATGCCAGTCAGTGTGGTCATTATACCACAGTGCTAATATCATCAGGTTCATCTGCCTTCTTTTGTCTGCTTGGCAAGGATTTCAAGTATTCAAGGTGTCTCCGGGCATCTTCCTGATTCTGCCTCACATAATATACCACGTAAGAGATCACCATGGTGAACCAGCCAAACATGGTGACAAGCATGGCATAGTCAGTAGTCTTTTTCGGGAGGTTACAAAGGTCAGCATCATTGGCAGCGTTGAGGAATGGCCTCCCAGCATGCTCATCCAACACTGAGGTCTTGCAAATGACATTGTGTGCTGTCTCATGATTGGATGCCATGCTCCTCAGAACTTGCTGGAGAGTGCAGTCACAGTGCCAGGGGTTGTTAGCAATTCTGGCCCTAGCCTTCAGATTATTGAAAGCATTTTTGTGCACGCTTTGAATCCTGTTGTCAGACAGGTCCAGGGTCTGCAAGGTTTCTGCTACTCCTTTGAATGCATGCTCATCAATAAACTCAATGCCATTTTTGGACAGATTGAGAACTCTCAGTTGATGGAGGTCCTTAAAAATCTCATTGGGAATGGATGTGATCTGATTGGAGTCCAGATACAGCAACACTGTTTCAGGAGGAAGATCTCTGGGTATTTCCTTGAGATTTGCATTGCTACAGGTGACATTCAAACCCCCAGAGGAAGAGCAAAGGCAGCCTTTGGGACACATACTGGCAGAATGAAAGCACAGTATCATCAGAACAAAGCTTTGGAGCAGGAGACACATGGAGAGGGAACGGGATAGCCACAGGTCGACCAGATTCATTCTGGAATCTCAGCATAATCACGAGTCCATTCCTCATTGACTCTGAGTCCTGCAACTGTTGTGATTACACTCTGAATTTCCTTCCTGGGTGGTTCAGAATGCAGCTAGCATGCAGCCTCCATTATTTCTGTCTTTTCTTGGAAGCCTAAAGGAAAGGGAAGCAGATGCAATTAGCTCTTTTGCAAGGAGAAGTACATGGCAATTAAAAAGTGCCCTTAGGTGTCTGGCTTTCTACAGGGGCAGGAAGGTAAGTTAGGCAGGTAATTTCTGTCAAGGCCACTGGAGGTTTCCTGTGTAATGGGAATCTCCTGCTGAAATCCCCAGGGCTCAGAAGAGAGACTCAACAGAGATCAACATTACCACATCCTATCACTTTGTTTTCAGCCAGGGAAGAATTAGAACAAACCTTTCCTATATCTTCCATTTCTCTCCTGGATCTTCCTATGGCCATAAAATTTAATCGTGTCTTTTACCCTTCCAACAGTAACGGAGGCATTATGCAATTTAGTCCTGGACATGGGCAGCAACAAGAGCTGATACCTGTCTTTGAAGGTCAATGATTATAGACAAACATGTCTGTTATGGGCTTTGAGAAGATACTCGATGTAGAATATTGCCTCTAAAGAAACATGACTTAAAGATGTAGAGGAAGGCCTCTGAACTTCACTGCATGATGTTGCTAAGGGCAAACCAACAAAAGCCTCCACAAGAACTGCTTCTGTTCTGAGCTCCTGAGATGACACTGCACCTGGAAGGATGCTCATAACTGCATCCCAAAGGTTTCTCTGTCTCTTTCCTAAACAACATATACTCTGCTCAACTCAAACAAGGAACATTGCTGTAAGATTTTTTATAGAAAGAAGATAATTGAGAAATACCAGATTCTATGACAAACACAATTGGCTATTTGTTCTTTCATCCATGCTGGCCCATATATACATACCATATATATTATTCACATATATTGCTTTTATATACTTTTATATATGTGTGTTTACTGTGTGTACATAAACACACATATTAGTGTTAGAAGCAGCCATAAAAATTTTCCAATAGATGGTATTTTTCTGTCTTATATGTATTATGTTTTTTGCACACACACACACACACACACACACAGAGAGAGAGAGAGAGAGAGAGAGAGAGAGAGAGAGAGAGAGAGAGAGAATTTTAGAAAGAAATATGGGAATTGTAAAACTAAATAGCATTAACCATATTGAAACGTTTCCTCAACAGCAGAGAATAGAGGAGAGAATACAAGCCAGCATTCAGAATGCCCCTATGACAGTAGCTGACAGGAGGAGGGAATGGATCTTAGTGAGATTGTATGTCTTGTCTAAGGTCAAAGCTTGTAAATGTAAAGACAGGAGTCCTGCCAGGGTCTTTGTTCTGGCTCATCCACCTCACCTCTCTTTCTGCTGCTCCCATGGTTCCCTCCAATCCCATTTGCAGCAGAAGTGCAGGCAGACTCCTCAGCACACTGCTCTTAGGGATGTTTATTACTATTATATTGCAACCAAAACCTCTGTGCTATAGGTCTTGTTGGGAAACCTCATTGAGCCAACTGAGGAGCCATGAATGGTGAGGGAACTATTGTTGACTTCTTAAGTATCCTTTCAGGATTTAGGGAACAATAAGTATCTTTGCTTTCAGCAGTGAGCATTGAACAGCTTTGTGCAAATGTATCTTTTACAGAGATCCCAGATGGATAAATTCATAGGGAAATGACTCCAAATGTTACCAAACTCACAGAAAAGATGATTAATATGATCTGGAAACATATTGAACCGAGTTGTTAATCATGGAAAAATTAGATTAACAACAGCAGAGTGATGTGGATGTGCTTTTGGAGTTCTGCATGCCTTCCTGGAGTGCCAGAAAGCAAGCAAGAAAGGAGCCTAGTACACTGGATGACCAGTGGGTCCCTGCTTTCTGTGAGTCCAATAAATACCAGAAAACATAAAAGAAGGAGGCAGATGTGCCAAGTAATCTATCAATACTCATTTGTGTTTCATCAATGCTTCATTTGTGGTCAGATGTCCTTCCCTCCCATGTTCTCCTCTGAAGCTACATGGTGGCATTTGATAATCTCTAGTAACTATCTACATGAGAGAGAGACCAAAGGAGCAGAGAAGGGCGGAGTCATACAGACAAAGCAGAGAAGGGCAGAAGTCTAAACTGAGGATGACAGGAGGACATGGGGAGAAGATAAAAGGGCTTGTTGGTAGAAATAAAGGACGTCCACATCAGCTAAGAGACTTCCAGAAACCCGGTGTGTGCATCAGCCACAGATTAACTGAAAGGTGGCAAACTTTTTGAGGCCTCCACACTACTGAGATTTTAAGTTGATTAATTTCTGGGGAGCACGTGCCTTAGTTCAGAGGATGAATACCTTGAGGATATAGACTTGTGTCTGTCTCATGTGGAAACAACAATAAATAGTCCACAAGCACTATAGAGTCCAGCCTTCATCATTATTAACATTATTCTATCTCTAAATATCACCCCATTGTTTTTGTTTCAATAGTACAAAGGCACTTACTTATACAGTTAATCCAAGAACCATCTGAGGTGATATGTAAGCACTAAGAGCTCAGTTCTTAGCAGTTACACTTGCCATTGCCTTCTCAGATGTGTGCCCACTATCTACAATGACTGGCACATTCTAAGATATAAATATTGTTAGTGAGTAAAGCAATGTGATATTGAAAAGTATATCTGTGCTTTTTATTACTCACAATGACAGCTGTTATTTTTACCTTAAGCCCAACTCATTAAGTGTGTACTGGTTTCTCATGCTCACATGGTGAGAACAGGCACTGAGGAGATGGAAAGATGGATCTTTCATCATCAGACTCCTCTAGACGTGGTGATGGTTTCTTTAGAATTAACATTTCAATAGCCATGGTCGCACATAAGTAATGGTTCTGAATCACATCACGGTGTGAGCATAAGAGAGGGTAGCCTATTTTAAGACAAGAAAACTAATATAGAGCATCTCTTTCTTCCAGAAATGTTGGCTCCAAACAAGTGTCTCTCTTTCTAACTGTAAAATTTGAAAAATGAAGGAAGAATAAAGCCTTTTGAGATTAACTGGATGGCTCAGCTACTGTGACTTGGTTTATATCCTAATTTGGGATATAGTGACAGGAGACACAGAATGTGGAAAACTTCTATGATCTGAATGTTTATGGATTTCATGTTGAAATCTAATACCAATACAAGGGTAACACAAACATGTCTAGGAAACAGGAAATCCCTCATGGGCTTCATTAGTAACAATGTAAAGCATTTCCAGAGAAATTCTTGTCTCTGCACTATGGGAGAACACACAGAGAGTACCATCTTTGAACTAGGAAATAAGCCTCCACTATACACAAATTCTTTTGAGGCATTAATTGGTCTTGAATATCCTATTATTCAGATCCATGAGAAGTAAACTTCTGCTACATCACAAGAACAGAAAGATTGTCATAGTGTTTAGGGGACACACAGCACAACCAAATGAATATTCAATGAGGTCAGGTTATTGTCGCAGGGGAGGATGGAGGGCTTGTGATGTTGATTAACTAGTTCAATGTGATTGGCAGTGTGGCATGGACTTGATTTTACTGTTCAAATAAACAACAGCTTGTAGGCAGATGAGGTTCCAAGAAAGGAGAGAGATTCTCTCACTGGTTGTTACCCACAAAAACAATGCTAACAGGGACATAGAAATGCAGACCCCCTCCCTGAGTCTGTTTGATTCAGCTTTCCCCACAAACTTGAGAGGAAATAAGCTGTGGTACAGGGAGAACAGGATAGCAGATTGCCATCAAAGGGATAGCAGAGATAGGCAGCCACAGAATTCACTACTCGACACCTGTCCCTCTGGCATAGAACTGCACTCACTAATGGGACAGATCAAGTTCAAATCTCCTTGCCTAGCTCAAAACTCTTCTGCACACCCCAATACACTGGACTCAATTCTCTCCAATCACTTACTCCCTTGCCTGTGGCAACTAGAATGCAGTGATATTTCTAAATGTGGTGTCTATCTGTGACTTGTGCCCAAAAGAGGATCATTTTGTTCCCAGACTCAGGCCTTGCTCATGTTTTCTAACAACATAAGCCTGTAAGCTACAATATTAATGGAGGGTTGGGTAACAGCCATCAAATACCATTTCCAGAATGAAGAAAACTGAGTGTACCTAGAAGACAGTTCCCTCGGCAGCTGCCTGATTGGCCCATCTTGATTTCTATTTCCTTCTTGTGATTAAGGGATGGTCAGGACTATAGAGAGGGGCTAGCTAAGCATTACCAACCCCGCTACAGAAGGATCAGATGAACTCACTGCATTTTGAACAACACTGTTCCAGGCAGGAGGGTTTAGTTAAAAGGCAAAGGTCACAAAGCAGGAAAACCTCCAAACATTCAAACTAGAAGTCAAGCAATGATGGAAATACTGTATAATTACATACATTAATAATTTCTCTGTGTCAGAAAGTAAGACATACACAAGACAAGGGGAAGAAGATAAGACAAAAAGCTTGTGTTTGTTTTTTAACTTACAGAAAAGTCTTCAAAGGAATGAAAAACTAATCAAAGAGGAGAATGGGAAGAAAACTATATTCCTATTATATATAGGCATATATATTACATATAAACATATACACATATGTATGTATATATATATATATATTACATACCATGTAAACCATAGAATATCACTACTACTAAAACAAATTCAGTTTAAGCCTCTATGGTCTTTTTTAAAAACAAGAACAACATCTAACGTCAACAAACTTGAAAAGAACGAAAAGTTCTCAGCCCCTTTTTAGTGCAGAGAACAGTGAACTCTTTTCACAAGTATTATCATCCTAAATTTAGAGACAAGCTTCCCTAAGCAATGACAGCAAAGGATGACCCCAAAAACCTTGGTAAAAAAAGTTCTTACAGTAGAATCGCATGTATGTACAATGTTTTTAAAAGAGGTAAACATGCAAATGAAAACATACATTTACTCTGCTTACAAATGCTTAGGCAGTTTCCAAAAGGAAAAGTTAGTAATGGCTAACTCTAAGCAAACAGAGGGACTGAGGGCCTGCCAGAAGAAGGACTGTGTAATACCTAAGTTTGTATGGTTTGAAATTCTTATGGTATAAAACTATTATAAATGTTGAAACAATAATAGAAAAAGATACCATGGAGTAGCTAGAAAACTAACCCTATATGGCTATTTAGAAGCAAGTATTTGTTCTCCACATGTAAGGGCTGAACAGTGGCAGCCCAGGAAACAAAGGCAGATCACATTTCAGGATGAGTGATTGCCATTTCAATGAATGATATGCAAAAATAAAAGTGTGAGCCACACCTTGCAGCAACCAGCCTAGAGCCCCATCATTCTATGAAGGGAATCAATGCTCTGAGACCCCAACCTCTGCTTCTATAGTATCCCGACTGCCACTTATTATCACTTTCTATCTTAATAACTACTTATCTGTTACAATTACTAGACTACATGATCAGATTATTCAGTGTCTTACCGTTTTCACATTTTTTGCATTAGTAAAATTTATTAAAACAAATTTGAATCTGTTCTCATTTCATCATACGCAGCTACCATTTGACATTTATTAGATGCCCATCATTTGTTTAGAGATGTACTCAATTAGCAGGGTGGTAACTGAAATTCTGGCTAGGGTCCTGGTGAAATGGATGTAGAATTCCCAAGGGAGGGGTTAAGTTCCCATATGAAGCTTGACTAGCATGTGCTATGGTAGGTAGCTAACATCTTTTAGCCTACTTGAAAGATGAAAAAAGTTCAAAGTTGCCTCCATCACCATCTTCTCCAAGGTAGTTTATTAGACGACCCTGGGGATTGGTGGAATGTGATCTAGAATTGGAGCCAAGTCAGTGCTGTTTGGAGGTGGTCCTGGTGATATTTGCAGGCTGAGCGGGCCTGCTCTTTAATGTGAAACCAGAGATGTTAAACTGATTCCTTTGAGTCAGACATCGTCACTAAAGACAAAGATGTTCTCTAAATCAGAATAGGTACTGTATAGTTTCCAGGGTGAAAGTGCCCAGAAACAAGAAAATAAGGGATAATTATGAATCCTAACCAAGGAATGTCCATGCTTAGGTTTAAATGTGTAGGCATCTGGAATCCATACAGTCTCAGAATCATGGAACCATGTCATGTGTGAGTCTCAGGAAAGAATTATCAGATCTTTCCATCTATTTGTACTTCCAAGGGCAGCACATGTGGGAGTAGAGTGAATAGAAGAGAGAGAAGAAAGCAATTCCTCGTTCTCTTTTAGTCTAAAACAAAAGATTGTAGGGAAAAAAGTTAAACATGAGATTTAATGTTACAATTAATCTTCCAAAATAAATTTTTACTTTGGTAAAATGTTAATGTCCACCAGATAAAACCTGAATTCCAACTATTCCCAGGTAAAGATTTGGACTCCATATGTCTTCAGAACAGAACCTGGAGCCCAGATTTACCCCAGGACAGAACTCCAACTTCAGATCTCTTAGGGACACATCCTGAATTCTAGATGTCATCCATGCTAGTTCCCATTCACTGTGCACTTGACTCATGCCTCTTTTCCTTGTTGTTTTCAGTGCTGAGAATCTGTAAATAAAAGTGCTGAATTTGAATGTCAAGCCAGCTCTCTGTGGTTCTGCCTGAGTCTGGTGAGGCCCCCATAGTCCCCGTGACATCACAATGATGTGAGTCCTACCTTTTCTCATTCCTGTCAGCTTTTTCTAACCTAACACCTCCATCACAGAATGCATCTTGTGCTGATTGGTTTTCTTTCAACTTGACAAAAGCTAGAGTCATCAGAGAGGAAGGAGTATTGGTGTCCATGTGAGAAGAACAGCAGGTGGCAAGTGACTTCAGGGTGTCATCCCACCAGGAGCAACTCCCTCATGGGTGAATCTCTCATAGAAGCAAGGCCCCAAGACCACAAACCCTGGCTTTACATGTTTGTGGCTGCCATCTTCTTCTGGTATCTGAAATGGTATAAATGGGTGTGGCAAAATGCTCACTGTCAGTAATATAGTGTGTTTAGCTCATGGAAACATCCCGTTACACTGGGCATTTTGACCTATGGATTATTGTGAAGATGATTTCTTCCTAAGATGTAATAATGATGTCTAAATGATAATAATGATGTTAGTTTAAATAGAATTTTGATTATTAAAAATATAAAACAAGAAAGTGTCACACTTCTAGAACACGAGAATTTCTATTGAGGAGATGCATAGACTGGCTCAGGTTAATGGCTAAGAAAAGTAACTGGGTCCCAGTAGCCCAGCTAGATTAAATTCTTTTTATCTTAATGTTGGAAGATGTGGTTACAGATTTTGGAGTGTTTCATAGCTGAAACAAAGCTTTGAAAATGAAGTTAGACTAAGATGTTTTTGTCAAAAAGCTTTGAGGCAAAAAAGCCAAGAAGATAATATAAAGTTTTAGAAGGGCACATAGTTGAATGTGGAACTCTTTAAAGTCAGAGAACAAGAATAAAGCAGCCCAATTATTATTAGTTGGCATACTTTTCTTGTTAGGATTGGTTGAAGACCAAAGATGATAATTATTTATATCCATTTTCTCCCAGTCTCCTGATATATATATGAAGAACTATTGATGAGTAGGTATGTACCCTAAATATTTAAGGTGGAGCTAATTGATTCTTTTTAATATATAAAAGTTTAGGTTTGTGACTCCTTTAAGATTCCTTATGAGATTAACTTTCAAGATAAGTAATGAAGAAATTGGCCCTTTCTTTGTAATTGCACAATGCAGCCTGACAGTAAAAGACCTGACTGAGAAAAATAACTTGCTTAAATCTATAACAAGTTGCTTGGATATGATTGTATGTGAATTCTTAGGGTGATTTGTTTTTCACCTGTAATATATAAAATGTTTAATCATGTTAAGGATATGAAAAACATGTTTTTTACCTGTGTTCATTTACTTGAAAAACAGAATGTAAACACATTGCAATTTTTATATATTGCCTGAAGATTTTGCTGGAGTATATAAGCTTTAAGGGAAAGAATAGAGTTAAAGCTAAAGAGAACTAAAATGAGCTAGAAGGAAAGATCAGGAATGAGAGCGTTAGAAGGAACTAGAAGGGAAACATCAAGAATAAAGATAGTGTTAGAAGGGAAACATCTGGAATCAGAGAAGAAAATCACCAGAAAAATGAAAAATAGAGAATGCAAAAGATATATATATATACATATATCTATCTATCTATCTATCTATCTATATATCTGCAGTTGTGAGAGCTTTGGAAACTTTTAAAATACAATCTTCATAAATTAAGCTCTCACTGTCTCACCAGGGTGCAGGTTGCCTGAAGGTCGCTTTTACTAAAACCTAAGTGACGCTGCATTCAGAGGTACCTCTGTGTGGATGGGTGACTATTACCTTTTTAAAAACATCTTGTCCCTATATATTCTATATTTGTGAGAAGCCGCACTCACTGCCGCCATTCCAACATGGCGGCGACATCCTGTGCTCTAATGTAGACTGCGCAGGTGCAAGGGGAATTTCCACTCCTTGTGCTCTGCCTCTCCCGTGGCATCACCTTGCCCATTTGAACTACAGTCAATCTGAGTCTGACACGTCCTAGGCAGGGGCCAGTTTCCTATATAAGGGATGGGTTTTAGCCGTTTGGAGTCTCCATCTTGTAAGCTTATGCTCTCCCTCTCAAGATGCATTAAAGCTTTTCTGCAGAAGGATCCTACGTGTGCCGCGTTGTTCTTGCTGGCGAGACAGTAGCACGGGACATCTGGTGCCGGAAACCCGGGAAATTTCAATATCATTGGCATCATCGGAGACCCCTTGACCCCAAGGAGGATTCAGAACTGCAGGCAGGTACGTTCAGAGAGGTATGTCTTTTCTGGATTTTGGCTTGAACTTGTCACTATCGTGGGAAGGTAGTGTTGAGGCCTTGGTAACTGTTTTGGAAGCCTTACTGATCCTCCTCTTGGGAGGGTTCTGCTTTCATTATTTCCAAGATAGCATGTCAGAAACTGAACGTAGTGAGAGGTTAGGTGCGCGCAAAAGGCAACCAATCCCGAATAAGGAAACGGCCCTCCCGGTGAGTCTCTTGACAAGGGAGTGTATTCTCATGAATTTGGGAGTCCCCTACCTACTGTAAAGAAAAAAGGGGGGACTACCCCATACCCTATGCAGGAATTACAAGCTTTAAACGTGAAGAGTTGTGATGATTCAGGGGACTCAGAAAATGAAGAATTAAACCCTGAGGAGGAGGCAGAATTGGATGAGGAGGCGGCCAGGTATGAAGGAGAGAGGTACCATCCAGACGACCGCCTACCAAGTAACAAAAGAGGCCGACAGCACCCACATCCAGTGTCCTCCTCACAGGTGGTCCCTTCGGCGCCTCCTCCTCACGAGATGCGTCCGAAGTTCTTTTCTTTCCTCCCAGACAAAGTTAGAAGAAAGCTGCGCCTTGCGTATCCAGTCTTTGAAGGTGTGGAGGGAGGACGGGTACATGCGCCCGTAGAGTATAATCAGATAAAGGAATTGGCGGAATCAGTCAGGAAATATGGGGTTTCAGCCAATTTCACCTTGGCCCAGTTAGAAAGGCTGGCTATGACCACAATGACGCCATCTGATTGGCAGACGGTCGTGAAGGCTTCAATTGTTAGCATGGGCCAATACATGGAATGGAAAGCCCTCTGGCACGAGGCAGCTCAGGAACAAGCCAGGGCTAATGCCACGGCCTTAACCCCAGAACAACAGCAATGGACATTTGACCTTTTAACAGGTCAAGGGCGTTTTGGCGCTAATCAGATAGATTATCATTGGGGCGCCTATCAACAAATTGCTGCCACGGCAATAAGGGCCTGGAAAGTGCTCTCCAGAAAAGGGGAGGCCAATAATCAGCTTACCAAGGTCATTCAGGGGACCCAAGAGCCCTTTTCAGACTTTGTAGCAAGGATGACGGAGGCAGCCGGGCGCATTTTCGGTGACCTTGAAGTAGCTGCCCCTCTCATAGAGCAGCTTGTTTTCGAGCAAGCCACCCAAGAATGTCGAGCGGCAATAGCCCCTAGAAAAAATAAAGGTTTACAAGACTGTCTCAGAGTTTGCAGGGAGTTGGGGGACCCCTCACAAATGCTGGATTAGCGGCCACTATCCTCCAATCCCAGAAGCATCCCCTGGGTAGGACCAGTCAAAGAGTTTGCTTTAGTTGTGGAAAGCCTGGTCATCTTAAAAGGGACTGCAAAACCCCGAACAAAAAAGGGGGGAATCCCACTCTTTGCAGCTGCTGCGGCAAAGGTTATCATAAAGCCAGCCAGTGCCGCTCAGTAAGGGATATTCAAGGGAGACTCCTCCCTCCCATCGACCAACCCACTAATCCTCAGGTTGCAGACATGCCAAAAAACGGGCTGTCGGGCCCTTGGTCCCAGGGCCCTCAAAGATATGGGAACCAGTTTGTCAAGACCCAGGAGAACAAAGACCAGGACACTCCACAAGAGTGGACCTGCACGCCGCCTCTGACTTCCTATTAATGCCACAAATGCATATTCAACCAATTCCTGTAGAAACTATAACATCTTTGCCCCCAGGTACAGTGGGCCTTATATTGGGTCGAGGCGCACTTACCCTACAGGGATTAATAGTGCATCCAGGGCTTGTAGATAATCAACACCTTATGGACATACAAATTTTATATTCTAGCCCTAAAGGCGTATTCTCTATCTCTAAGGGAGATAGGATTGCACAGTTGTTGCTCCTCCTGGAGGGGAGAAAGGAGCCGCTGGGACTAGGACTTGCAGAAATGGGATCCTCAGGCACGGATTCGGCCTACTTGATGGTCTCCCTACATGAGAGACCCAAACTTTCATTAAAAATTAATGGTAAAATGTTTGAGGGCATTTTGGACACAGGGGCAGACAAGAGTATAATTTCTTCCTATTGGTGGCCCAAGACCTGGCCC